>OX467117.1:13662165-13813666 GCA_950106695.1 Biston stratarius | reverse complement strand
TTTTTTCTAGGAAATTGCAACAATTCTAACGATTAAACAAACGCTGTTCTATCTTTCATACATTTTCTCCGAATACTCATGAAGTGTAATGATCTCTTGGTAATTTATTTACTTTTTAGTACTACTGCTTGTACTTGGTATCAGATATTCTGCCGCCAAGCAGTACTGTGTTATTTTTTTTATTGTTGACAGGCTATGTGTTTGACCTCAACTCACCTGATGTTAAGTGACGATGGGGTTGAAGATGGCAAAGCACACCTAGCCTGGAATGGAACTGGCTCTCAAGTGAGGCTGCCGGAACGCACTGTTACATACTTGGCGGCAGATTTTCTTCAGGGTGGTAGTTAGCCAGCCGAGTACTAGAAAGTACCCTACCACCACGCTATGGTTTCCTCACGATGTTTTTCCTTCACCGGCAGCTTAAGCTCATTATTGGGGTTTGAACCCACGCCCTTCGGCATGCGAACCGACCGCGCTAACCACTGAGCTATCATCGCTACAACAATACAATACTGCGGCAATTCCCTCAGCAGGAAATCATCTTGGTAGATGCACCAAGATAATTTCTTGTTGTGGAAAACTACCACCTAGATTCTATCTCAAGTCTCTATAAGGCTGTGACTTACACAGCTTAAGTACATTGACAAGAACAGTCAAAGGGCAAGTGAGAGGCGATATAGATCTAGTTAGAGCCCAATGCCCACTGTAATTGGCGACGGATTGCAAGGATCACAGACCGGTTCCATGGCAGACATCACCAACATTTCATTATTTAGTTCAACTTGATTTTATACCATAAGAGATGGCACGACGAATAGAGTACCCGTGAGAATCTTTTCAGTTGCATTTACGTTTTTTTTTAAATGGTTGACAGGCTGGTTTCTTGACCACAGCTCATCTGATGTTAAGTGGCTATGTCATTGAAGATGGTTAATACATCAAGTTTAGAATGGAACTGACTCTCAAATGAGGCTGCCGGAATACACCGCTAATTGTTTGGCGGCAGATTTTCATCTTGAGAGTGGTAGCTGGCCAGTCGAGTACTAGAATGTACGCTTACCACCACGCTATGGTCTCCTCGCGATATATTCCTTCACCGTCAGTTAAAGCTTATTGTTTGGGTTTAAACTCACGCCCTTCGGTGTGTGAACCGACTGCGCTAACCACTGGGCTATCATCACTACAAATCATAATTATTCTACATTTAACTAGTTTACCTAAGTACGTAAATCAAAATTCGGCTTTAAATAACCGCTAAACCAAACAAAAACACTAAAAGAAAATATACAATAAAGTTATTTCAGCGCTTTAGTTAATAATAAGATTTCAAAGCTAAAGAACTCTAAGAAAATTAAGTAAATATGACCTGAAGAATGAAAGCTACTCGTTAAAAGCTCGGAAAACATCTAATAAGCAAGAAAATGTTATATTTAAGTAACTTTTGCGGAGCAGACAAGAACTGGCGAACTTAGAGTTTTTCAATACTAACCTCCGAGGACGGGCGCCTTGTGGGTTTTCCAGCGTTTTCTATATTTTCGTGGAAGAGAATATTACAAAACTTAATTTAGTAATAACGTCAAGTTTTTTTATGTGCTAATTGACGATGTGGCCTTATTTGAAACATGAGAGTTTGACGCCTTACAACTCTTGAAGTAGTTTTTTTTATGGTTGACAAGCTAGGTGTTTGACCTCAACTCACATGATATTAAGTGATGGGTTGGTCGAAGATGATAAACACACCTAGCCTGGAATGGAACTGGAACTGCCAGATCACACCGTTAGATGCTTGGTGATAGATTTTCAAGTTAAGGGCGGTAATCAGCCAGCCGAGTACTAGAAAGTACCCTAATGCTATGGTTTCCTCACAATGTTTTCCTTTACCGGCAGCTCAACCTCATTGTTGGGGTTTGAACCCTTTCGGCGTGCGAATCGACCGCGCTAACCACAGAGCGATCATCGCTACAAAAAATAATACAATTTAATAAACGGTATTATTATTATTAATAAATATTTTATCCATCTATTCTAATTAAATATATACAAAATAAAAGAACTCAACGCCAACTGCGACCAAACTACACTTTCGTTGAATTCATTTACACTGACATTTTCCGTTGAAATCGTTTGTATTTGTAGAATAAATGTGAATCATAGAACTCTGGAATACATATAAATACAAACCCATTAAATGTGGATTCTCTAAATGTACCAAACCATACACCAATATACCATTCAAACAATTATTTACGTACGACATTCTATTCTGATTCACAAAATTTAACCTTCTCTTATAACATAGCACTCATTGAATATCGATATTTTATTAGACATCATTGCCTTTTTGAAGAACTCAAATTTCAATTTAATTTAATATTTCATAACCACTAGCATAGCTCTCAATCAAGTACAATGCCACTAACTTATACCTGTCGTAATAACTAAATCATTTCAAACAAAAATAAGTCATAATTCACTGTCAACATTGTTCAAAATAATTATATTTATGACCCTTCATTCCAAACTATAAAAGTAGTACATACGAGTAATTGACATATCGAAAAGTTGCTCCGTCTTGACCTGCGATTTGAATGGGCTTCTCAGAAAATCCATTGCATTATCATTCTTGATGCCAATTAATAAGGGCTATCATTGTGTCGCTTAAACGGCTATGCTACTAATTTTGTAGAGAATAAACTAAAATTATGATTAGTCTCTGTCTGTATCACACTAAGGTTCAGAATAGATTGCCGATTGCCAGTCTTCACTTGGACTTTACCAGTAAGGTTTTGTTACGTAATGTTACGTCATTACAGAGGCTAGAGTATCCATCTGCGCAAGAATTGACCTGCGACATCCGAACCTTTAGTAATGGGGCCAGCTCGATGATTTATATCGATAATTTTTTTTTTCTTTTACTGTAAATAAGAATACATTTAAATTTAATATATCATGTTACTCTTTTGATGATTTAAAATTAAAAAAATAGGTAAAAATTGGTGGACATTTCACGCAGTGCCATATAGCGCTGAACTAAGTAAAGCTCGATGTAAATCAGATATCTGGTAGAATACTTGTAAACTTTTTTGTAAATACATACTATTAATTTAATACAAAACTAGACGATTTTCCAATCAACAAGTACTCTTACTTTTGGCTTGCTTGTGTGTTTAGACGGCATTAATAATTGTGAATGCTTTGACTGTCAAAATTTGACAATATATGTTATACCACCTATCACTTTCGACCTGAAGTATACTCAATCTGATCAATAGGGGAACTGTAATTTATTTATAAATAAATACACTTTACTTGATACCAGCCAAATTTCAAACTTTTCTCATGGATTTTCCAAAAAATGTTTTCACACAAACCTTGTTTTCACCTTATCCTGACAATTACGAATACAACGATAAAGAAATCGGTCGAACCGTTCTCAAATGATGCATCGTAATATGAGGTAATTGATTTTTATATTTAAAAAAAAAAAAAATTGTAGGTCGTTACACACAGTGCCATCTGACCCCAAACTAAGCAGAGCTTGTGTGATGGAAGTCAGATAACTGATAGGATACATAAATACTTTTTTTTTTTGTAAATACATACAGAACACCCAGACACAGAACAAATATATTTATTTATACCAAACAAACATTTGTCCTTGGCGGGAATCGAACCCACGCCCTACAGCTCAGGCAGACATACTCCCAATGAGCCAACAATTTATATAGCCAAAATTATTTTTAATGTGAATAATAAAGAGCTATCTTATCCTATCTATCTCGCTCCGTAATACACATATAAAAATGATTATCACAAAAACCATCGATAAATTCTACGTCGAGTTATCGTGTCTCATCCCTACGACGCACTATTGCGTACAGTCTCAGACAGTACGGTACCACGCACGGCTTGCTCCATAATGGAGCAATCCCCATAATCTTTGATTCAATTCCAATGATTTTTTTAATTTTCGTAACGTGATTTTATAATTTTACTATTCATTAGCACGAATTTGTACCTACAAACACTTATGAGCTTGACCATACATTTGCAACAGAAAAAACAGCATTCACTGATTTCAACTTTTTAGTTACTTTAGGACTTATTGATAAATATTGCTTATAGTTAACCTATGCTTAATATGCTCTGACAATTTCTCGTTAACGTGAAATATCACACATGAAAATAAGACAGACTACTTTAAGCATAGATTAATTTTAAAGAGTGTTTATATGTACACTTTCACTTGGTGGTAGATCTTAGCAGGAGGTCGTTACCACCGACCAGATAATCTGCTGCCAAACAGTAGAGTGTAAACATTACTATGTTTCGGTTAAAGGGTACTGCAGCTAGCGAAATTACTGGGCTAATGAAAGTAACCATAGAAAGCCCCAAAGTAATGAGCGCCAAAGCGGCGTTGCCCTGGACTTTGTATTGTTACTCAAAGTTATCTGCGTTAGCTTTCATTTTGATTTCGCGGGCAAATGGAATAGTTGACGTTGTCTGTGGACTACTACCAGAGCGAGAAGACGGGGGGCGCTCGCGGGTTGGAGTGAAGGACGCGGGAGTTGTCGATGTCAACGGAAGGCCAGAGTTAAAACAGAAGAGAAAAGGCCAGAAAGACTGAGAGATATAAGTTAATAAATAATGGAAAAAGAAGCGTTGATACAAGAGTTGGACAGTATTGTAATATCTGTAACTCTGCAATATTCATGGGCATGCGTTGTCTTTTACCATCAGGAGAGCGTCTGGCTCTGCTAATTACATTTACAAAAAATATTCACTTTATGTAGGCTCGATAATCTTAACTGCATGGCTATTTTCGAATTCTGCCATATTCTATATATATATTTTTTTATGTATATTTGGTAGGTATGAGAATATGTCGTTAAGTATATTTTATACCGCTAGATGATTGGCTACTTTATAACCAAAAAATATAGGGGGCAACACCGCGGAGTGCAACTCACATACGCATACAAATTTTTGTTGCTTTTATGCCCATTTGGCCCTTTGACTGAAAATTATAAAACTTTATATTGGAATTTAAGTGATTTTAAGAAACTATTAATAGCATTTATAGTAGAAAATATATAACCTGCCTTATACAACGAAGTCAATCAAGCACGCATAGCAAACTTATTTGTAACATAAAAAAAAAGTTAATCGCTTCAATCTTTATGAAAAGAAGAATTTTATATAAAAACGTTTAGTATTTTTTAAATAACATTTTACATTTTACTTCTTCTATAAATTGTAGGGCCCACATATACTAATCCTATTTATTCAGAGTATCTCAAATTGTAACGTGAAACCCAGCTGATTTCGTATTTTTCCTTTGCCCTTAGAAATCCTGAAATTCCACACCGAGGTCAGATGGAAAACAGCCCTTTATATGTACATAAAGAATTCGAGGTAAGTACAGCAATTGAATTTTTTATCGTTTAATTGGTATTGAAGAAAGTGAAGAGGTACTGAACCCACAATAGGCGACTTTGGGTGCTTTCTCCTTTTAAAATTTTCTTTACACTTACGCTTCAAGATAAAGTGTATTAAAATTATGCGGTTAATTAGCTTTACGTATTTTCTTCAATTTTTATTTGGATACTGAAATTTTTTCGGACGGAAAAATAAATATTATTCAGATCGTTTGATTTTATGTAAGAGCAAGGTATTTAAAATCCTCGCCGTCTTTAAGGAAACATCACGTCATTTTTACCCGACTGCCAAGGAAGGGTATGTTTTTCGCGCGTATCTTGTATGTAAGTAAATTTCTTTACTTCTAAACGGCCGAATGGATTACGACAATTAAAGTATCGTTAGATCCAATAACCCAAGTGTCCTTAGAGGGTGGTTAAAAAAGAATCAAAATGGTGGATTTTAGGCGCGATATAGTAATACGTTAATTTAAAAAAAAAAAAAAAACCTATCAAGTAGGATATCTAAATAAAGGTAATTGAAAGAGGATTACATGAATATATATAAGTTATATGTTTAAATTTAATTCGGAATAATAAATTTGTTTAAAAAGTTTTTTCTTTAGCTATTTTAATCGCAATCAGGTTATAGATTTTTTTAAATACTTCAGCTTGTTACAGCAACTTTTTCTAAGAATGTACAAAGTAGATACAATTAGTTTCATAATAAAATTATGTGTAATTTTTATTTATTTTTAGGATTCAGAGTAAAAATAACTTTTTGTAATTTTAGTTACTTTAATTTACTTATTTTCATTATAATCATGTATAACAGTCACTGCGTATATTTTTGACAATTATGTAACCATCTGAACTGAAAGCGATTGTCTTCTAAAACATAGTGTACAACTAGCTTAGGAGCCTTCGAGTTCATAACATTGTCTGTTTACAAAATGTCGAAATAAAGCATTTGTTTGATTGTAACTTAGAAAAGACAGAGGTACGTGAGGTAGATTTAAAACTAAAAATCTAAGCAAACAGTCACCCAAAGACGCTGACTTACCTTATCTAATGTTAGTTAAAATTCACCTCTTTTAGAATACAGAAATTGAAAGTGACGGATGGGAGGTATCCAGGACAAGAGTGCATCTAGGAGTGTTGATAGGAAGTGGGGCATTTGGCCGTGTTCACGCTGCAACCCTGGATATGCCTGGAGGGGAAACCATCACAGTTGCTGCTAAGATGCTCACAGGTAAATACTTACTTAATGTGACGACTAGAATAAAAATTGCAATAGAATTGCCCTCTTCTATACATTCTATAATTGTATAAAAACTTTATGGTCGATTCACCTCACTTAGTTTCACAACTAGAATAAAAATAGCAATAGAATTGCCTTTTTCTATACATTCCATAATTTAATAAAAACTCTATGGTCGATTTACCTCACTTAGTTTGACAACTAGAATAAAAAGTTTAATAGAATAGTCCTTTTCTTCACATTTCATAATTGGATACAAACTCTATGATCAATATACTTCAATTAGTTTGACGATTGGAATAAAAATAACAATTACAAATTAATTGCCCCTAATTACACATTTCAACATTGCAATAAAATTGTCCTTTTCTATATTTTTTTAATTCCATCATGCACCTTTTTACTACCAGACGGCCAGACAAACGCGACCAAAACGTCATATTATGGAAATTCACCACGTACGAACAAAGTGTTTTGATTCCCTTTTTATATTCTATTTTTATATTCGTGAAACGAGGTTCTGTATCTCTCTGCCGCTGTTTATGTTTTCTGAAATGTATTATAAAGGTCTCAAAATTCAAAGTATACATCATCCTCCTAGGTAAGCGTCTTCCATCTTAGACCGCATCATCACTTAATATCATGTGAGATGGCGGTGAAACGAAAACCTATTTATTAAAAAATTCAACCGCATTTTTTCAATGAAAAAATAAATATATATAGAAGCAAACGTGGCCCTAAATCTGTTAACAAAGAACATCTTACGTTTGAAGGTTACGTAGATGTCATACTAATATATAAAATGAGTATATATACAAAGTCATTGAATGATTGTAGATTTGTAGCGATGATGGCTCGGTGGTTACCGCGGTCGGTTCACATGCAGATGGTCGTGGGTTCAAACCCCAACAATGAGCTTGAGCTGCCGGTGAAGGAAAAACATCGAGAGGAAACCATAGCATAGTGGTATGGTACTTTACTAGTAGGTACTCGGCTGGCTAGCTACCACCCTCGAGTTAAAAGCCTGCTGCCAAGCACCTAACAGTATGTTCCGGCTACCTCACTTGAGATCTAGTTCCATTACAGGATAGGTATGCTTTATCTTCGACCACACCGTCACATAAAGTCTGAGTCTAAAGAGCTGTGATCAAACACCTAGCTATTAACCATAAACAAATTTAAATGTTTTACCATATGTTCTATACATGTACATAAAAATCCCATGTCACGGTGTTTGTGGTCGCACTCCTTCGATTTGCTCGACCGATTTTTATGATTCTCAACTCAACACGGACGAAGTAGCGGGCGTAAGCTAGTTATACCAGATTATCCAGAAATCCCCATAGACAATAAGTTTTTTCATATTTTCTACTATAGTAAGTTTATGATATTTTAAAAGCTGATTATTGGGATTTCAATCTACGCTCTGGGATATAGAATTCCAACTCGCATATCACTTAGCTATTATCATTATAAATGTACACGATGAAGCACTAGAAAAGCACATGCGATGATGATGATTTTGTAGTGATGATAGCTCAGTGGTAAGCGCGGTTGGTTCGCATGCTGAAGGGCGTGGGTTCAAACCCCAACAATGAGCTTGAGCTGCCGGTGAAGGAAAAACATCGTGAGGAAACGATAGCGTGGTGGTAGGGTACTTTCTAGTACTCGGCTGGCTAGCTTTTTTTTTATGGCTGATAGGCTAGGTGTTTGACCACAGCTCATCTGATGTTAAGTGACGGTGTGGTCGAAGATGGTAATGCACACCTAGCTACCACCCTCAAGTTGAAAATCTGCCGCCAAGCATCTAACAATGTGTTCCGGCAGCCTTACTTGAGAGCCAGTTCTATTCCAGGCTAGATGTGCTTTACCATCTTCGACCACACCGTCACTTAACATCAGGTGAGTTGTGGTCAAACACCTAGCTTGTAAGCTATAAAAAAATAATTAAAAAAACATGCCGTTTTAGCTCAAAATTATTTATTTTCAATTATAAAAAACGTGGTAAAGCTTGTCGATTTTGAAGAAATCTGCTATTACGAACTTTAAAAGTGCTTTTCATTGGGTAAATAGCGACAACTTCCAACCAAATGTTGACGTTTCAAAGGGGCGTATTATTATATACGTTTTGTACCAAGTTGTACAAAACCGTACATGCAAATATGCTAAATTAGCATATGTTTCTATTCAAAAGATAAATTAATGTGATTCTGAAACATATACTTATTTGTTTTCAATTATTTACTTTGTTTATGTAACAATAATGAGACGAACGAGACGCTCTTCGTAAGATATAACGCATGTCCTTGACTATTGCAGCGATAATTTAGGACATGTAACCACGGAGTTATCAATAAATTATTGTATTGTATTGTATTGATACACAAAACTTTGAGTAGCAAAACAAAATCCAGGGCATTGCCGCTTTGGCGCTGATTACTTT
Source organism: Biston stratarius (assembly GCA_950106695.1). NCBI lineage: Eukaryota > Metazoa > Arthropoda > Insecta > Lepidoptera > Geometridae > Biston > Biston stratarius. Next base: position 13,804,545 of record OX467117.1, on the reverse strand, counting down.
GAGATTTTCTATTGTTATTCTCCCTGTAATTTCACTAGCTGCTAGCTCTTCAAACTAATACACATTAATGTTTGTTCACTGCTGCTTATCACTACATATTATAAAATAAAATTGTCCACCGCGTCTGTCTATATATCCGTTCGCGATAAACTTAAAAACTACTGTACGGATTATCATGCGAGCTTTATTGGAGGTTGCATATCAATGTACTGGCTTGTGTAAATAATTAATCTTAGTTACACATGTTTGTCAATATTTCAAATAAGAATAGTAGTAGACTTAGTAGACTTCATACTTGTCATTTGTAAAAAAAATAGGAATATTGACCATGAATATGAATATATATCTGGCACTAACAGACCACTGCTGCTCTTATTATTACCACTATTTTTCTAATAAGCTTCACCAATAGATAGAGTGATTCATGAGGAAGGTTTAGGTTTATAATTTGTCAATGTTTCGTGTAAATTGATTTAATTATGATGATAATTGTTGGAAGTGTCGAAAAAAGTCAAGCTACCTGGGAGCTTTCATTGAAAACGCTGCCTAATATTTGAGATATAACAAAACAATGCGTATTGGGATATTCCACTTTTATAGATCTACAAAAAAGTCGACAGTGGCATATATCTACCTTTTAAGGATAGCTTACTATACCCATTCTTACAACCCGTGCAAAGCCGGGGCGGGTCGCTAGTAATTAAACACCTAAGCGACTTCCTGCTAAGGAGATCTACCACGACGTATTTTTTTTATAGCTGACTGGCTTGGTGTTTGACCACAACTCACCTGATGTTAAGTGACGGTGTGGTCGAAGATAGTAAAGCACAACTAGCGTGGAATGGAACTGGCTCTCAAGTGAGGCTGCCGGAACACACCGTTAGATGCTCGGCGGCAGATTTTCAATATGAGGGTGGTAGCTAGCCAACCGAGTACTAGAAAGTACTCTACCACCACGCTATGGTTTCCTCACGATGTTTTCCTTCACCGACAGCTCAAGCTCATTGTTGGGTTCGAACCCACGCCCTTTGGCATGCGAACCGACCACGCTAACCACTGAGCTCTCATCGCTATAAACATTACATTGCTAATAACATTACATTATAATTCCGATTAAAACGTTTGAAGCATTTTTTTTGGTAAGAATAATTGAGGTAGGAAAAGACGCATTTCAATGTTAGCTACAAGTTGTCTCTTAAGTTCTTTTGTTTTAAGAGCAACTTAACTTTGAGCAAGCAATTTATAGATAGCGTTTAGCAAATGAGTTTTATATAATTCTCTGAATATTTCTAAGGTACATTATTTCACAACAATCCGGTTCAAGAGTGCAGTTTATGATAGAAATGGACTTTCATTTCCTAGCGTTTACATAACATGCTAAATATACGCATGCGCAAAATAAGACAAACATTTGCCCACAGCGATCTCTCCTAAAAATGTTTTTAAAATATCTCTCGGATAATATTTATTTATGGTAATTAAATTGCACGGAAATAATGAGCGTGAGCGCGGTTTCGCATAAAAAATGTTTTCGTTTTAAACATTCTTATTTTTAAGGAAAGTACAATAAATAAAAGTAAAATTAAACAACAATAAAATTTTGCCGGTATTCTGACAAAAGGGCACGAAAAACTTCCTCACGTACTTATAATACGAAAAAGTTAGTACGTTATGAAAATTAAGAGCATAACAACTATCCTGGATAAAAATAATGAGGAATTTTGTAGGTTTTCGTTGTAATTAGATGTTGAATTCTTATCTATTTAGTACTTAAACCAAAATCGATCATCAATTTAACATTATAATAAATACAGGGTTATAAGTTTGGGGTGTAATAAGACGAAAGGGGGTCATTGTACATACCATATTTAATAACTTATACTACAGGCACAGATCTAAAATCGCGATGAAAATTAAATCATGACCACAACCCTAATAGATTTGTGACGTCAGACTTTCACGGTCTATTGAGGTCGATGATGATTGAAGCATGTGACCAAGATTTGTACCCTAACATAAAAATTAAAACTTACAAATACTGTCAACTCTCCCGGTCAGCGTATCTACCGCAGCTAGATCGTTTTCAACTCTTCGCATTCACTTCGATCTTGGTTGCGTGCCTTAATGACACTGGAACGATTTTGTCTAGTCTAGCCCTCCTAAATATACACAAAGATGTGATCCTGGATATCGATGAAATTGTCAACGCTTTTGGGAATATGAAACGTAAGCATGAATTTGTAAGCACCTAAATAAATGTAGGTATTTATTGTAAAATGTATACTAGAGTTAAATTTAATTTAATATTCTTTGATGTTGTAAAAACTTCATCAAAGTCGGTTCAGTAGTTTAGAGTTAGAGTAGTTTCGAGCTTGGCTGCTCCTTACATTCGGCCACGGATCAACGAGCTATTTAAATGGATCAGTTTTTTCGCGACTTCAGCGTTGTGCCTATGGTAAAAGTTATTCATAATACTACACTCAAGATTCAAGATTTTTATTGTCGGGTGTGGGTAATAAAGTCTTATATAATAAAATAGTGCCACACAACCGCTTTAAGTTCACAATAATGAATTCAATAATACAGCACAACACAACACAACAATACAATAGTACAATGACCATCTGTTGGCTTAGTACACCCTATACGCATAGTCTATTGCTAGCACGGTACAAAAACTGCCGTAGCGGCAGCAAGCAGTAACGCTAATTCCATACAGACACGGCTTGGGGTAATCGATAAAACGGTGTCTGATTTTAAAAATTTTAGTTTGCGTTTAATTATATCTACTAAAATAGAAGTTTTAAATAAAAATATCTCACTTCATTAAAATTCATCATAATATCTTCGTAAGAGTAGAAACGCTTCAAATGATCAACTTGATATAAATTTAAATCAAAGATGAAAAATATGATTTTCAAGAACTGTTTAGAATTGTGAATATTATAATAGAAATATAATTATGTATATGTCTATTAATACAAAGTTGTGTTTAATTATAATTATAATTATATTTTTCACAGGGTCATTTAATTTTTTTTCATCGCGGAATTTACTTAGTCACTTTAAATTGTGTTTGTTGGGAATAATGTAAAAAAATACTCTGGAAATGGAAGTTAAACAAGCACGAACTTGCGTAACCGCCATAATTTTGCTCCGCTAAATGAGTCTCTATCTAATATAGCATTAAACTGATGATTGACAGTAGTAACAGACGATATTGAATAATTCGAATGTAGGGCCTTACATTCGTGGCTGCTGCTACTCAAAGTACTAAGTTACTCAAAGTTCTGGGTACCGCTACAATGGTTATCTGTTACCATCAGAAGAGCGTTTCGATCAACTCATTACTTTTACATTAAAAAAAAATACCCATCAATGTACAGCTATATAATTAAAAAAACGGTTTCTTTCCAGAAGATGCAACAGAAGAAGAAATGCAAGACTTTCTTCGCGAGATCGTGATGCTCAAGCACGTAGGGTCTCACAAACACGTCATCAGACTAGTTGCTTGCTGCACGCGGCGAGCACCGCTTATAGCATTACTAGAACACGCTCCGAGAGGCGACCTGCTTTCTTTACTAAGAGCAGCGAGAGGAAGGAGGAAAGAAGGGACGGAAAGAGAAGGATCGGTGACGAGACGAGCGGATAGCGGTGTTGGAAGGCCTTCGGAAGGAGACTGTGAGTATACTTTATGACATTCATCGTAGATAACACCAAACAGCTAAAGTGCTTTGGGTCACAAAATCACGGAACGGTGATGAAGAAAGTGGGTAGCGTTAGATGACCTTTAGAATCATGACTATACTTCATAAGCTTGAAGACAGTCGTTCCTTAAAATCAAAATTACAGATCAATGAAAATTTTTGAAATACTTTGATTGACATAACTCGGGCGTGTCTCACGAAGCATGCTTCTATAGAAGATCCATTGTTTTTACTAGCAGCAAAGGTGAAGTGGAAAGAAAGAACGGAACAGAAGAGATCGATGAGGAGTTGATAGCGGAGTTACAGGACCTTCAGAAGGTTTTATGAGTAAACTTCTTCTTCTTGATATTGGAAATTCTATAAATTTTGAAGCTCGCTGTTGATATCTAATGAGTCTACCACCAGAATCTTTGGTCATTGCGTCTAAAAGACGGCAGCCGCACGGTTACAGTAGATCTTTTGTTTTAATTAAGAGCAGCAAGAGGGAGAAGGGAAAATTAGAAGGGTAGTCGAATGGGGCAAGCTCGCACAAAATACCTATATTGAAAAATAGGTAAAGAGTAAGTATCAGATAAAAACATACGGGAACGGAAAGCGTCTCTTTCGGGTTTAAGTTTTTAATCAGTGCGACCTAGGTGCTAGGTTTCTGCTAGGTGAAACGTTCACTCGCCACCAGCTTCGTCTAAGTTGTTTACATAAAAAAATACTTATAAGAAAATGTGTTTTCAGCGGAGTACACAAACCTGAGCGACTCTGATCCCGCCCTAACTGACACAAAGCTATATATAGATGAAAAATCTCGAGACCACTACGTCGCTGAACCAGCGCTTCAACTAGATGGCAGCACCATGCGTGACTACGCGCTACAAGTTGCGCTCGGAATGCGCCATTTAGAAGATAAAAATATTACACATAGGTAAGTTTTTCTAACCTTCAAAAACTGGCTGAATTTCGAGCGCTTCAGAGTAGGATTAGGCCTCTCAAAACGCTCCAGGTTTGACTCATTTTTTTTAAATGTTACTTTGATCACTCGCTTAGCAGGTACGGAACATACTCGATGACATAGGGTGAAATCGATGATATAGAGTCGATGAAATTAGGCAATATCTACTTCTTCATAATAATACTTAAACATGAAAGCAAAATACACATGACTCGATCCTATAACCTTGGTGACGAATCTCCCATTGATGGGTTAGGATTTTTATTCGTAAAGATTACTATGCAACCACTATATTATACTACCACCGTCTCTACGAGGACTCTGCTAAAATAGGTTTTCCTCTCAATTTTCTCCATCGGTGAAAACTGTATCTGTCCAAATATAAGGCTTGTATTTCGAAGTTCGGGCGGATGTTAGAGGTGAGTAGCCTTGAGCTCTATCTGCGCCTAGCAACGGTTGCTTGGCAACGTACGCTCTTGCGTGTTAAACTAGAGATAATGAAGGAGGCGTAGATATGTTTTGTCGATAAACTCCACAATTTGATGAAAAAAGCCGAAATAAGAGAAAACAAACTAAAAGGGGATACTTATAGTCTACCTGCGTATTTATAGAGTTGATCTTGGAATGCTGTAAAAAAAATACTTGCGTATGGAATATATTTCCACAAAATAAACATAACAAATTTTATGGTAGCAAGTTTTAGTAGTCTAGTGTTTTGTCTTTTTATAACAAAATATCATTAGTGACACTGTGTCGCTAAAGGAAAACCTTTTTACACTTTTAATAAAATTTGCGATAAATTAACTGCGAATGGCGGTTTCTACCCACAGTGTCAATTTCCTCGGAACTGATGGTTTTCACTGAATATAAAATATAGTAGCCCAAGTCACTTCTTAACCTTAGAAAGCCTTCCTTCATTGATTGATTCCAGGAATGGAACAAATTCGCACTTAAACTATCAGTAAAGAAGTAAAGGTAAATTCATCTCAAAAATAACTTGGTAATAGATCTCCTTAGCAGGAGGTCGTCTAGGCAGAGGTACCATCGCAGTACCAGGTATTCTGCCGCCAAGCAGTAGTGTGTAAACTTCACTATGATCTGGTTTGAAGGGTACTGCAACTAGCGAAATTACAAGACTGTTGAGACTAACCATCGAAAGTCTCAAAGTAATGAACGCCGAAGCAGCGATGCCCTGTACCTACTATGTTTTATTACTCAATGTAATGGTCATGCGTTATCTCTTACAATCAGGAGACCGTCTCGTTCGTCTCATTGCTTTGACTAAACGCTTTTCACTAGAAATAAGTACTAGGACTTCATATTCCGGACAATATTCCCTGCTGTGGAAACGGAAACAAGTGCAGACAGGCTAAAAGTATCCATAGCAGATACTTTTAGTCTCAAGTTCTCTGAAACATCTATACGGTCGAGAAGAACTACCAAATAACCAAGTCAAAAAATTTGCTGTTCTATAGTAAAAACTGACCTTCAACAAAATCAAAGGAACTGATTTTTGTTTTTTAAGTTCAGGGTTGGTCCTTTAATAAAATATGCTCATAGGGATAATTACAATAACCCTCTTCTGGCTTAGTGTACCTGGTGGAGCGCCTTCTCCTTTTCTTTTTTACTGGAGAAATTTTAATATTATTTTATTGTTCAACGTTAAAATATTGGCACGCGAACTTTCCGCCTGCCTCGTCAGGCTTCTTCTTGTTTTGTTACGCTAAAAACATTTTTAAAACTATAACTTGCCTCTCAAAGGACTAAGATTCTCTTCCCTCACGCGAGGGGATTATTGTGTGGTGAAATGTTCCTATATCAATCACGCTGTCACATAAACACACAAAAAAATAATAATGAGAAGAACTCCGCGCCCAGTAGTGGAACAGTATAAAAACAGAGTCACAACTCCGAAATAGCTATTTTAAGCAAAAATGTGTGGCACGTTACGATGTAGAATCACATCCAATTTGCGATCCTGACAAACAGTCAATACTTGACTGGCAGCGAAGTGGAATAACAACAAACAAGATTATTTGCCGTGAAACCGACGCACCTGCCGTGATATATCCGGCCAGTACATAAGCTCACATCCGATACCCGAAGTGTGCGAAGTTTGCCGTTCGCTTACGTTTGAAATTTGTTCATAACTACATATTATAAAACAAAGTCGTCCGCCGCGTCTGTCTGTCTGATAAACTTAAAAACTACTGAACGGATTAACATGCGAGTTTCACCAATAGATAGAGAGATTCATGAGGAAGGTTTAGTAAATTGGTTGAAATATTTGAATAATTTTTGAAGTGTCGGAAAAAATCAAGCCACCTGGGAGCTTTCGTCGAAAACGCTGCCTAATCCCTTTGAAATATAACAAAACAATGCATGGTGGGATATTCCTCATTTATAGATCTACAAAAGACTCCTCGGTGGCATATATCTACCTTTTAAGAATAGCTTTACAATACCCATTCTTAATATCCGTGCGAAGGAGCGGCGAATAGCTAAAAAATCGCGTGTGGCTGTCTTGGACACAGCCGTGTGTACTTTTGAACACAGAGAAGTTCTTCGGATTTCCATGCTTCAAATCCTCACTGAACGAGTCATTTTATCCTTGAATATTTTTTTTTATTTAATTCCTGTGTAATTATATTTTGAATGTAGATGATAGTAGCCGCAACACCAAATTGTATCCCTCGATGTTGTTAAATTTTCAGCATTGCCGAAGCAAATTGAAAGACGTATTCGCGTCAAAATCCTTTCTGTATTTTCTATTAGAATTTCGTAAGTATATCTGCTTGTGTTTGCTTTAATCAAGCCCTTTCGCGTTACCTCAAGTACTGTATTACACGTTAATTTATATAACAAATATCATATAGCCCGGAGCTTCGCCCGGGCCGGGTTTTCGCAGAAAATCCCTTCGTTTTCCCCGTAGTCGTAGCGGATATTCCTAGCGGCCCGTATTTTGCTCCCAAGTTCGTCATAATAAGATTACGCGGTCTAGGCTGAAAGGTATTTAAGCGTGACTGGCTAATAAATGTTCTTGTAATTGTTTTATTTGAGTTTTCTAAAAAATGTTTTATGTAGTAACATCATCATTATCAGAATAATCTTAGTCCACTGTTGGGCACAGCTCTCCCCAACGCATTGAGTTACCGTCTTTGACCACACCATCACTGATGGCCGAACAACTAGCTTATCAACCATAAAAAAAAACTTAAACCAACCATTTTCAATTTCAGAGACCTCGCAGCTCGCAACATACTAGTAGACGGCGCAGGTCTACTGAAAGTGGCCGACTTCGGCCTCTCCCGGTCTGGGATATACGTCCACACACGATCCCGACCAGTACCGCTCCGATGGCTTGCGCCTGAAGCGATTCTGCATTCGCAGTACTGCAGCGCTAGCGATGTCTGGGCATTCGCTGTGCTGTTATGGGAGATTGCTACCTTAGGTGAGACAGGCGCTTTCAAGCGGTTAGTGTTAGAAGACCAATTAGACAACTAAATTGCCTGGACTCCATCGTTCCTTTTAGCTCGAGTAGCTGGTGGAATACTGGATAAATGCATCTATATCAAGCATATCAAGCTAGCTGCTAGGGTATTGCTTTGATATTCTCGCCGAAGTCACCGATGCCGACTAGGTTCTTTTTCTTCCTTTCTGTTTGCGAGGAAATATCGTCTGATTACATCAATTGCTTCTTCCACGCATCTATCTCCTGTCGAATAGTTTTCGACCTTAGGTTTTCCCACCGGATTATATTTAATATTTATAGGAGGCAACGCACTTATTCTTATTATTATTCGAGATGGGGGCGATAAGTCATGCACTGGCGTCCCGCATGCGGTGTATTACATTTCCCCCTACTAGCGTCTACCCAAGTCAGCCCAGCTCCTTGAAATGTCGGAGCGTGGCTCTGGGTCGCTGGCATAGTAGCTCCAGTGGGTGAGATGGAGTTATGCATTATGGCGAAAAGCAGTCTATCTGTTGTGGTGACTTAGATCTGGATAGTGAGGAAGCTGCTTCATGCAATCTACTGAAGATCCTAGTTACTTCTGTGGCTTTGCAATGCCACAGCACATGCTCTACAGTTTCGTCCTCCACCAAACAGCCACGGCAAAGCGGACTATCTGTGGCTCTTAGCTTCTAGAGATGATTATTTAGATTGCAATGACCGGTTATAAGACCTACTATGAGACGAAGGTCCTGTCGTTGCAATCTCAATAGACTGTTAGTGATCTTCCTGTTAAGGATTGAAAAAGCGGTCTTACCATGTTTGCAGTCGTCTTTCTTATCCCACGTTTTTTTGCTATGCAACGCACTGATAAAACCCTAGGCATTGTCGGTGTCCCTAAGCAGCGGTGACCACTATCCATCAGGTTGCCTGACGCTTGTATGCCACTTTATCTAAAAAAAAGAATCAAACCTAACTGGCCCAAAAAGAAACTGTAGATTAGGGGTAAAACAGAAAACTTTCTAAAACTGAGACGGCAAAAAACTGTGGACCTGCAGCTAGGTATGACTGTAGTGTTGGCTGCGTCTGACTGAAGCTATTCTTCCTCACAGTACTGTAGCGCCCGCGATGCTTAGACATCCGTTTTGCTTCCGTAAAAATTGCTACCTTTTGTGAAACAGGCACTTTCTTTCTTCGCACATTTTTATGGCCCTGCTCGTATAATCTGAACTACTAGCGATAACATATTATATCGAAATAAGAAGCCCATAGTACAATCACTATTGAAATTACAAAGAAATTAAAATTAAGTGATCCCCATATAACATTATTTTAATATGTTTATTTAATTTAGTGATTGTTTCATTATTTGAAGTAAGTAACAGCGATTCTAGTTTGATGAAATGAAAAGTGTTCGCCACATCCGTTAGCGTTTGTGGAGCCAAATTTATTGTACCCTCACTTGAAATATTTCGAGACTTTGGGGCTAGATGGCGCTATGACGAATGTTTAAATGTAACCAATATTTTCTTCTTTTGTTTTTGGCATCGTACTTTGTGCATTTGCTAGTGTCAAGCGTTTACATGTTTTCAAGTATTTTTAGATCTATTAAAATATGTCTATGTCACACAAAGTAAGTCAAAGTCAAGTCTGGCCATGTTAATTAGCGACTTTATTACACGCTTCAAAGGAGTTTTGGAAGCAACATGGAAAGTTATGCTTCATCACATGCATTATATGATTTTCCCATACTCGCAAATGTATTTCGTCACTTTGTGAATAAAACACCACTTTTTATTTTGGCTGCATTTCTACTTTTCAGGCGGTTTTCCGTATGCAGAGCTCAGTAACCACCAAGTGCCGCCGTTCCTTGCTGGCGGTGGTCGACTGCCCAAACCAGCTCGAGCATCTGCCCGCCTCTACCAACTCATGGTCGAGTGCTGGTCGGAACAACCAGACGACAGACCAACTTTCACACAAATAGTCGACAAACTGAATGCACAGAAGCAGCTCTACGTTGATTTAGATTGCGTTTTTCCGCCATCTGAAGAAGATTTACTTAGCGACTACGATTTCAACATGGGTGGTCTGTCTGACCAAGGAGCTTTGTAAAGACTGAATAGGTATTTTTATTGTTGTTATTTATCCTTGCACAGTAAATATGTTTAAGGTAAAAAAGAACTCGTTTTACTATGAAACTGAACTTGTTTTAAAACATTTTTTAAACCTTGATGCAAACAGTCTCTCCTGTTATAAGTTTAACGAGTTTGACTGTCTGTGACATCCAGTAGCTTAGCTAAAGGGCTAGACGGTGCCGTGCAACAGGGTCCTCAAGCTCAGAGGGCCCTTCGGACCCTGACCACCAAGCAAGACGAACTTACTAAAATTTATCTCACCTTTAAAGTATAACGTAAATATAACAAGCTGCAACTATAATCAGGGCAATTCAACAAAAAACATATCAACAAATAACATACGTAATATATACATTTTAGGAAATTTTCCTATATTCTTCCTGCTGTTTGTATAGTGTTGCCAACTTTACTTATTAAACGTTATGTTAGTTAGTAATGTAAAGAAATTTACATCATCATCAAGTGCCATCTTCATAATGAAGTTGGGAGGTCGGTAGGCAAATTTTCTTAAACTCATACAACAGCGTGGACCAAACGTAGCATCTCATAATGCGGCATCTGTTACTACATTATTTGCTTGTCCGATTCTACGTTTTACTTCCTGTAGATTTACTTGATAAAACCTAAACCAGTTTAGATAGGCCCGCATTTTAATAAGCATAAAGCTTATTTATCAAAATAGATAATTTATTCAAGAACTTCGTAGAAATAGAAATGTAGTTTGAAGTTGACTCTAGAAAAGCGAGACCTGCTAAGAGATTCCATTGTGAAATTATTGATAGATAACTTTTATTGATAGACACATTGTTCCCATTAAAAAAACACATTTAACATTAAAAATATAGTGAACGAACCAATACTAATAGGTAAATCTTTTTATGTTCTATAACTTTGCAAGACAGAATTGGCTTTGTTATTTTTTACTATTCCAGCAATGCAAGAAAAACCTCATTCATTCAAGACCTTCTTTCCGGATAGAAATGCTCCCTTATTACCCTGCAATTACACCAAATTTTTTGCGTCATATAATTGCACTAGCTGTGCCCCGCGGTTTCACCCGCGCTAGATGCCTACGTCATAGTAGCTTTATGCATGTAAAGTCTAAGCCCGATCGGTTTAAAATTGACAAAGTTTCATACAAACTTTCATCCCCTATTTTATCCCCTTATATCCCCTCATCCCCTTGGGGGTAGAATTAATCAAAATCCTTTTTTAGCGGATGCCTACGTCATAACATCTACCTGCATGCCAAATTTCAGCCCGATCCGTCCAGTGGTTTGGGCTGTGCGTTGATAGATCACTATGTCAGTCAGTCAGTCAGTCAGTCAGTCAGTCAGTCAGTCAGTCAGTCAGTCAGTCAGTCAGTCAGTCAGTCAGTCAGTCAGTCAGTCAGTCAGTCAGTCAGTCAGTCAGTCACCTTTGAGTTATATATATTTAGATAAACACAGATTTCCTTATTAAAATCCCTATGTACACAAATCAATCCATTTGTTGCGTATATGATAATGCAACAAATGTACTTTTTAGGCTATAAAATACGCTCAATATAATTTTAATCATAGTGAAAGACATCAAACAAAATTTAGTTTTTGATTGCAATGAAAACTTTATTACGATAGTATTATTCTACAATGTCAAAAAGTAGGTACGGTCAATGAAAGAAAAACATTAAAAGTTAGTACCGCATAATTGATATGTCACTGAATTAACATAACGTGAAACTAGAAAGGAGAACTAACATATTTTTAACTTCTCGAACCTAATTATTTTACGGCCCAATATTATTTTAAACTATCATGTCTGTCTGTTTGAAATTTGTCAATATATTGTATTTCAAGTTTCAAGTAACATAAAAAAATGCAATTGTGTGTGTTTGTAGCGATGCTTGCTCAGTGGTTAGCGCGGTAGCGTCGAGGGGCGTGGGTTCGAACCCCAACAATGAGCTTGAGCTGCCGGTGAAGGAAAACATTGTGAGGAAACCATAGCAAGTCAGTAGGGTACTTTCAAGTACTCGACTAGCTAGCTACCGCCCTTAAGTTAAAAAACTGCCGCCAAACACCTTACGGTGTATTGCGGTGACCTCAGTTGAGAGCCAGTTTCATTCCAGGCTATGTGTGTTTACCATCTTCGACCACACCGTCACGTAACATCAGGTGAGCCGTGTTGAAATACCTATAGCTTGTCAGATAAAAAAAATACAGAGTCTGACTATAGTGAAAGTTATTTACGATGATGGGTAGAGCAGCATCTTTAAGTAATGCTGCACTTCCCTGAATCTCTCCCTGTATACATTTTATCAAAATTTATTTTATTTTATTTGGAAATCATACAGTGATATAAATAACCTTTTTGAAAACATGCTCTGTCATCGATCTTCCAGTCACCCTGTATATCTTAATTACTAATCAATATTACTATCTCAACACCATTTATCAGTTTTCGCATATTGAACTTAAGCTTGTAGCTAATAGAGATGAGAAAAGTATGTATTATATATAGTTTTTGTGTTAAGAATTAAAAGTCAGGCACTGGGACACATCAAACCAGTTTCTAGTAATATTTAGTCTAATCTAATAAGTATTAGCATTAAAATCAGGGAAGTCTTCCAGTGTACTTAGGTACTAAGTTAGACGATTTTATGAAAAACAATTTTCGCCTGTAATTACTGGCACTATAAGGGATATGTAAGTATTTAGGATGTCTTTAGGTAAGCTTGTACTAACACTAAGCCGAAAGATGACCGTTGTACTCAGCCCCGAATTTCCACCTAGGCCTACAAGGACCCGGCCTAGGGGCCCAGCCAGCCTAGGGGCCCACCCACCCTGCACCCACCCTGCACCCACCCTGCTACCCCGACCACCGCTAACGGCAGGCGGAAATAGGATTATAATTTTTTTTTACATATTATAAGAGTATGGCATGTAATAATGCCATAATTAAGTAATGCCTTGTTTATGAGCAAAAACCACCACAGACTGGGTCCCGAAGGTAAAACGGCCACCAAGCCGGCCTAGAAGACAGTGGAAACATGAGCTTGATGCTCATAATAAGGATTGGACTTCAATAGCACCAAACAGAGAGGCATGGAAAGGAGGGAGAGAGGCCTTTACCCAGGAGAGTGAGACTAAAGAGGTTGAAATACTCGTAATAATTATAAGAGCATATTATACGCCGCGTATGACGACCGTTCACGTAACTATAAGTGACACATAGACACAAGCATATACTGCATGTTTAGAGTCTGTTAGAATTATGTTATTTTTTCTATACCTGTACTCGTGCATTTTATTTGGTAAATTTCTAAAATGACTTCGGTATGAGGGGCCCTAAATGTCAAGGGCCTAGGGTTTCTAAGACCAGGCCTGGTTGTAATCACCATTATATTATAACAACTTTTACTACGGCCACAACTATAAAATTTCGAAACAATGAATAATCGGCTGCTTCATTCAATTAAGGGCCAAAAACTTTTTATTTTAAAAGATTATTATCACTACTTTTCATTTATTACAGTGATTCAAGATGTACTACTAATAACGGTTACAATCACAGTAGGCGCTGTAGCAAAATGGCCGAATCCTAAAAAAGACCCTTTAATATTCGTGGCGAACCCCGTTGAAGCAGACATGCCGGGCCACTGGGTGCCTCTAAGCGTTGTTAAATTTATTCTTGAAGGAACGACTACAACCCCAAAACCAGATCCTAAAAAACCATTGCAATACGAACAGTCTCGAAAACCGAGATCAAAAACACCGAAACACCGACAACCGAAGCGCACTCGGAAACCTTCTAGACCACATGAATATAATGAAACGCCATCGTATTCAGAAGAGCCCCAAGAATCAGAACAGTCCGTAGAATCAGAACCGGAAGAGGAGCCAAAACCAGAATCAGAGCCAGAATCAGAGCCAGAACCAGAGTCGGAGCCAGAGCCAGAGTCGAAGCCAGAGCCAGAGTTGAAGCCAGAGCCAGAGTCGACGCCAAAGCCAGAGCCAGAATCGAAGCCAGAGCCAGAGTCGGAACCAATTGCACCACCACCACCTCCTCCTATGCCGACGCAACCACCACAAGCATTCGATGATGTTGGCAACTATCCGGGTTAATAAAGATATAAAACATGCTAATTTCATATTATTTAAATGGTTCACCGTCAAACAGAACTTACTATTATCACATTATATCACCACATCTCACATGGTGATTAGTGACAGTGTGGTCGAACATGGCAAACACATCCAGTCTGGAATGGAACCAGCTGTGAATTGTGGCTGCTGGGACACACACACCGTTTGTTACTTGGCGGCTTTTTAAGTTAAGGGTGGTAGCTAGGCAGCCGCGTACTATAATGTACTACCGTGTTGTGGTTGCGTCACAAAGTGTCCCTTCACAGCTTAATGTTTGGGTTTGAACCCACAATCTTCAGCGTGTGATTCGATTGCTATGATCACTAAGCAAATCGTTCAAGGTAGTGCCTACGTATATACCTACTTACGTAGTTTTGTTTATGTGTTCGTATCGCATCGATTGTTGTTGGCTTGTTACGTTAACAGATCGCACGATGTTATAGTATTGTTATAATGATCATTATGAACAACTTTTCTTATAGGCATAACTCTGAAATGGTGAAAAGGAAGTTAAAAAGTTTTTAACCTAGACGAAATCCATACATTGATTTGCTATCCACGATTTCATAATTATATACGTAGAGTTTTATTTTGTATTTATTTTATTGATTTTATTTTAAGAAACTAATTTAAATGTTTTGGCTTTCTATGCGGTAGTTGAGTTTTAATACGTTTTCAAACTTTTTATAGCAATGACGTCATAAAGTAGGCTGTATATTGTATACCCTTGCCATGTGAAACAAAAAAATATAAATAGCTATTTTGATACATTTGATTGACATTGACAATTGACATAAAGTAAAAAAAACCTTATATCATAGCCTTAGCCCCTTATACGCGAAATCAAAGTCAGAATAACGTTTAAAGTAAAATAATCCAGATATGTGTATCAATAAAGCGCAAAAACAACTCGAATCTCGTATATGGAAGCGGTTATTATGGCTGCCGTTAACTTAATATTTTGATTTTGTTTGTCATTGCTTTTTTTAGCCACTGACAGTATCCCTTTACAGCCTACTATGTGACGTCATTAGAGGCAAGTTTATTTTATATATATAATATTTTATATACATATAGGTATTATTTCATAGTTTTAAGAGTTTTAAACGTAAAAATAATGTACAGGAATGTAATATTTCTAAGTGGTTGTACAGCCTAATTCGGTTCCTTTGGAAGTTCTAACAGCAATGTTACTCAGATGATATTCCGGTACGAAACATAAACTAGAAGGAAGGCTACAATATATTACCCGGTTTTTTTTTCTGTTAACGTAATGAGAGGTACGTGACGCTCTTCTGATTGTAAGAGACAACGCAAGTCCATGAGCATTGCAGCGATACACAGAACTGAGTGTCAAAACAAAGTCCAGGTCATCGCTGCTATTGGCGCTTATTACTTTGAGACAATCTATGGTCAGTCTCAACAAGCCTGTAATTTCGCAAAGTACCCTGGACTTTAATATGTTACTCAAAATTCTGTGTATGGCTGCAATATTCATGGACGGGAGTTATCTCTTATACAGGAGAGCGTCTCGATTGTTTCTATCTTTAAAAAAAATCTGAGAGCCGGCCGTAGAAGAACGTCATAACAGATTCCTACACATAATTATTATACCTACATTTATTATCGGAATCGGTAAAGTACTATAAAATAGTTTTGTTCATAAGTTTTCTGTAGAATAATTACTACTTTATAGTATTTTTACGCGATTATGTTATGGTTATAGAAACAAGTATGTGTACATATTCAAGCACCGAGATACCACAACAACACAACCGCAACAAACCACAACAACACAACAACATCAAACCACAACAATACAACAAGAAGCGACGAAACAACCTACCGGTTTCCTTGTTTTTTATGGCTGACAGGCTTGATGTTTGACCACAGCTCACCTGATTTTAAGTGACGGTGTGGTCGAAGATGGTAATGCACACCTAGCCTGGAATGGAACTGGAACCTGGACCTTGTTTTCTGAAGGATATAATCAGGATCTTTCTAAGGTCAGAGTGAATAGATATCACCTAAGTCTACGTGCTTCATCTTCAAGGTCTTTAACCCTTACTATCAGGTGAGTTGGAAGCCAAACGCAGTTCGCGTATAAGTAAGTTTGTAGTGATGTTAGCCCAGTGGTTAGCGTGGTCGGTTCACACGCCGAAGGGCATGGGTTCAAACCCCAACAATGAGCTTGAGTTGCCGGTGAAGAAAAACATTGTGAGGAAACCATAGCGTGGTGGTAGGGTACTTTCTAGTACTCGGCTAGTTAGCTACCACCCTTAAGTTGAAAATCTGTCGCCTAGCACCTAAGGATGTGTTCCGGCAGCCTCATTTGAGAGCCAGTTCTATTCCAGGGTAAGTGTGTTTACCATCTTCGACCTCACCGTCACTTAACATCAGGTGAGCTGTGGTCAAACACCTAGCCTGACAGCCATTAAAAAGACATTTGTTTATCTTTATACCATAAAATGTTTGTCCTGGGCGAGAATCGAACCCACGCCCTACAGCTCTTAAGGTTACGATAAGATATGCTACCAATGAGCCAACAGGACTGTCGCCCCGTTGCTGCTATTTTGTAAATTTAAGTATTTATTTACCAGTTTTTAATTCAATATTTTGTTTAAATTGTATCTACAGCGTTACATGTGAGATATCTACGATACCTACTCGAGGACGTAGTATTTGGCGCTCATATAAACGAAGAAAAAAAACCATTAAAAATAAATATTAACTGACTACTGGGTAATAATAATATGGTAATCTTGCATCTCTCCCTGCACCGGCGTGGGCTCGGGGCACTTAGTCTTAATCTAGTTAGCATAAGTGGAACTTTTTGGGCTTTTGTGATATCACTTATCTTCTATTTATTCTGTTAATTAGGTACCATTCAAATATTACGTTATCATCATCATCAGCCACAGGACGTCCACTGCTAAACATAGGCCTCCTCCTGGGGGGGTTTTGCCAATACTCGCCACGCTTGGCAGGCGGGTTGGGGAGCGCAGTTAGGTTCGATTGTTCAAGGAAGACGCTGCTGCCCATCTTCCGAATTACATCCCTTAGCCGACTCTTACGGCAACCACGGGTAGAGAGGGTGGGGTACTATTCTTACGCCGGCACCACCACGGCAAATATTACGTAATAATTAGTAATTATTAAGAGGAAAGCAGTTAGCTGAGACATTTGAAAATTAGGTATTTCACCAAGCTATTTCTGTAATAATAAGCAAAAGTAAGCAAAGATCTTACTTCCCTTTACTATGCGTGCTATGCAAAACAAAGACACACACCCACACCCCCTTTGGTGCTTACGTAACACTTGAATGGCCCTTATTATTAATCCCCGACGCAAAAAGAGGGGTGTTATAAGTTTGACGTCGATGCCTGTCTGTGTGTGTGTCTGTCTGTGGCATCGTCGCTCTCAAACGGATGGACCGATTTCGATGCGGTTTTTTTCATGTGAAAGCCAGTTTCCTTGCGGTGATTCTTAGCTATGTTTAGTTAATTGCGTAGGGGGTTTGTTTCAATTTTTTATTTAATTGCTTGTTATTAATTAATTATAAACACTTAAAGTAATAATAGCCTAATATTTGGTAAGTAAGTACTGACAATGCGGCGACAAGATTTTTCCGTGTTCTTTTATTGTCTATGGGAAGATGATTTAAACACTAGGTACGAGACCAACAGTTTAGTAAAAAAAATTGCTGAGCTGAGGGGTGCCGATGCCGTGCCGCTGTAGATTGTGCGGTAGCCGCAAGCGCCGGGTCGGGTCGACAGTTGGCGTCAGTCGAGTCGAGCGATCATCGGATGCAAAAAAGAAGCGCTGCAAAAGAATATAAAGCTTATTGTGCCATGTTATGAAAAATAAATTGACTTATATGTCAATGCCAGAAGACTTATACTCGCTTGAAGTTGCAATCCACGTTGCTGCTAATACTCCGCGTTGTATGGCAGTGAAGGCATTAGCTAGTGATGTTCGCACACACCATTATTATTTTATCGACAGAAAACGTTCAAATTTAGTAGCAAATTATGTCGTACTAATTGTAGTAATAATGAAAGTATTTTTTTTTAGTTTATAGCTTAAAATGTTTGGTGATCTGTTTTTTGGATGTCCGTACTCGAAGGGAATCCTACGAGATCCGATTACTAAGCTTACCGTGTCTGTTCTTCTAATCATCCTAGTATTACTTGTATCGTCCTGACCATATTATCCAGCCAATACTATGGTAAATTACTTACCAGACATGTAATAATATAATTTCAAAACTTCATTAAGACTATCCGTAAAAATACAAAAAAAAGTCTAAAATGATTGAGGTTTTTTTTTAATTTTGAGTTACAAAACAATATGTCGCTCTGATATCACAAGAACATAAATTGTTGCTTCAGATACTTGCATGCGCTGAGGTTTTATTTTGTTAAAAAATACACAATATAGACTAAAATATCGAAATCGATTACTTACAACTTGTAGCATAATTTAATTTACAACACTGGTCTGTTCGGCTGCGCTGTGCTGTGGCGCTTCATTTGCTGCCTCTTTCACGCACGCACGCATCGAACGAAACGAAACAAAACAATTTTTTTCAGTCGTGCGTAGAACGTTGCTGGGGTGGCGTGTGTCGCTGCTCTCGAAAGTTTAATAAACGCGTGCTTGTTGTTGTTTATTAAAATACATGTGGAAACTGTTTCAAGCTACACAAACTCATTTAAAAGTGATTATTCTTGCAGAACACGACATTTATAAGCATTTGTGATACATTCATGGTGTTATAGTTAGAATTTTGGTGATATAAAAGATGGAATAGAAACTGCCCAAGTTTGATGACACAGTAGTGATGACTGAGTGGTGTTGATTAGTAGAAATAAGGAATAATTGACTATGGCGGTGGTTAATTTTGGCGTATGCTTAGTGTTGGTTTTGTACCAGCTGTCGGCGGCATACAGCGACGAAGTTTCTTCGGAATCGACTGATCTTGGATTAAGTGGTGAGTCGTAACTTATTTATTCATTTGAGAAATGTCTGATCCTGTCTTAGTGCTTGCATGAAGATACATTTTAATTTGTTTATTTATGTTTGTGAAATGCCGAAGCTTGCGCTCAGAGCAACAGCATGAAGATCGACGTCAGCTGTCGGCGGCGTCAGATTTCGGATGTAATAGGAAGAATTCTGTGGATTAAAGTGTGGGTTCATCGTCCAAGCTGAACATTTTCCAATTAAACTGGCAATAGTGGTTAGGTTTTTTTCCCAATCACCCCCAGTGTTGGCTATAGAAACTTTTATTCCCTTACACCCTCACTAAAACTGATGGCAGTTTTAATACAGGTTTTGACTGATGACTACCACATCAATACAAAAACGAATTTTTGCTTAATGCATTTGTGTGCGTGTAGTAAGTGTATAAGACAAGCCAAAACTGTAGGGTCACGGGGTCTTCACTCATTTTCTATGCAATATTTCAGAGGGGCTACCTAGTGTGTCATTTTTCGAGATTTACGTACCTAGGTACCTACTACGTAACGTAAACGGTAGATACATTTATAAAAAAGTAGGACAGCGCCCCAAATTGAAGTTGGCGGACGCAAATTGAAGCTGTTTTTTTCGTATGTTTAACTACCCTTACGTACCTAGGTATATAATTATGTAAATATGTATGTTTAATGAGAGTAATGAAACGAACAAGACGCTCTTCCTGATTTTAAGAGATAACGCATCTCCATTGCAACGATTCATAGAACTTTGAGTACATACCTACATCACATCATCAGCCATAGGACGTCCACTGCTGGACATAGGCCTCCTCCTGGGGAGGGGTTTTGCCAATACTCGCCACGCTTGGCAGGCGGGTTGGCGAGCGCTGTTAGGTATGATTGTTGAAGGAAGACGCTGCTGCCCATCTTCCGGATTAGCCGACTCTAACGGCAACCACGGGTAGAAAGGGTGGGGTACAATTCTTACGCCGGCACCACCACGGCAATTAGAACTTTATATAAAGAACTTTGAGTAGCAAAACAAAATCGAGGGCATCGCAGCTTAGGCGCTCACTACTTTGAGATATTCCATGGTTACGACAGCCCTGTAATTTCGCTTATGCAGTACCTTTCAAAACGGAACACAGTATTGTTTACACACTACTGCTTGGCGGCAGAATATCTGATACTGCGGTTGTACCTACCTCGACGAATGCTAAGGAGATTTACCACCGAGTAAATTTTGTAATCTATGACTTATTCTAATTTATCTGTTTTAACTTACTTTTATACTTCATCCGTGGTTAAATACACTCAGAATTTTACCCTTCTTTTGTAATAATAACGGTAGCGAATTGGCGAACAACCAAAATAATAAATGCTTCCAAAGTTCAAATGTTATCGTAACGAGGTCGCCAATGAATAACGATAATTAGCTGCCAAGCTGTCACAAAGTACCGATTTAATGTTCATATTGGCATTTAATCTATAATGACTATTTTTAATGTAGGTATGGTTTCACTTATAGTATAACATCCAATTCTAGAGTTTACTTCACATATCTGTCGTGCAACCACCAGAATTAGCTGTAATAGGTACCTATGATAGCTGTGCGTTTTCTGGAATTGGCTTAAATTTTTATTAAGAGTACTTTAAAAAAAAAAATTAAAGGTAATGAGACGATCAAGACGCTCTCCTGATGGTAAGAGATAACGCCTGCCTATTACCATTGCAGCGATACACAGAACTTTGTGTAAGAAAACAAAATCCAGATCATCACTGCATTGGCGCTCATTACTTTGAGAATAGATAGATGGTTAGTTTCAATAGCTCTGTAATTTCGCTAGCTGCAGTACCTTTCAAACCGGAACATAGTTATATGTTTGCACACTACTGCTTGGCGGCACAATATCTGGTACTGCGGTGGTAGGTACCTACCAAGACGACCTCTTGCTAAAAAATCAATTCTATTTTCTACTTCAGAGGAATCACTTCTACTTTCTCAAATTCTAAGCAATTTTCTTGTTCTGCTGTCTGTTGTTTCTTCACTTCTGAAACTTGAATTCAACTTGTTTGATCAATTAAGGTACAAATTTTAGGCGCACGAAAACGATCGAGATGTACTTCGATAAAGCTCGATAAAATTCTACTATAAGCAATCCCCATAACTAGCAGTCATATTGCAGATTAAGTAGTAGTTCATGTCTTATATCGCAATCACTTTGTTATCAGTCTACCTATTTCAGTTGCTATGGGAACGAGCGCCGGCGCCAGTGTGAAGTATGCGTTAGCTTACAGACTAGGTTACTGTATCAATAAACCTAGATATCGATTACTGTGTTGGGTTACCTTGAATTCGTAAACGAACAAAATGTGAGAAATTACGTGAACATAGATACAATTAAAACCTTTATAATTATAACATAATTAGAGATAGAATATAGAAGTCTCGGCAGCGTAGTTGAGAGACAGTCTAGCTTATAATCTGGAGGTCCTCGGTTCGAATCCCACAGCATGCACCTCTGTCTTTTCTAAGTTATGTACGCTTACTTTAAACAGTGAAGGGAAACACGGTGAACAAAAAATAGTTCTTGGAAATGTGTGAAAACTGCCAACCCACACTTGGCCAGCGTTGTGGACCCTTACCCATCTCGCAGTGAGAAAAGGCCAGCGCCCAGCAGTGGGAAATTAAAAATTAAAAAAAACCTACGCAATTAACCAAGCATAGCTAAGAACCACCTTTGAAACTGGCTTTCAGATGAAAAAAAAAACGCATCGAAATCCATCCGTTTGAGAGCTACAGACAGACAGACGTCGATGTCAAACTTATAACACCCCTCTTTTTGCGTCGGGGGTTAAAAACAAGGTTGATTCGGATACGGAATTATAACGCTACCAGCGTTCATACAAGAAAAAGCCCGTGGAAACGTTGACAATTCAAATTCCCATCCGCCCCACTAAACAATTAGTACTTGTAAAGATGGAGATGCCAGAAGGTGAAGACAATGGGAATAGATCCAAATTCGCCCACTGCTGGAATGTAATCGCCACCCTCACGTTAGTACGGACTTCTAACATTAAAAATAATAGCAGATAGTAGTATAAAGCTTAATTCTGGCTAGCTACCACCCTCAAGTTGAAAATCTGCCGCCAAGCATCTAATGGTGTGTTCACTTGTGAGCCAGTTCCATTCCAGGCTAGGTGTGCTTTACCATCTTCGAACACACCGTCACTTAACATCAGGTGAGCTATGGTCTAACACCTAACCTGTCACGAAAACACATGGGCCCGATTTGAGTCTCGTGGGACTAAAACCCTGTCATTAAAATACTTACGTGACACGATTGTTTGAAACAAATGAATTGTGAACGTTATTTTTTTATACGCTTCTAACGTGTAAATTGTAAACGTTTATATTTAGTCTACGTCTAGCCCTTGTATATCCTTGAAACCTATCCCCAATGTCACTTTTTTATTTGCTCATCGACACCACAAATTTATACAAGTAGCGCTATGAATGACGTCAACAATCGATATCCTATCGCCATCTGATAAGACTCAGACTTGGCGCCGTTTAGAAGCCAAAATATTGATAAGCAATGACAGCTCATGCCTAAGTAGTGCTGTTTGGAAAATGTTAAAGCTAATGCTAGCTAAGGCTAGGGAAAAGAGTAACATAACTTTAAAAAATACTAGGTAACGGTTCTAGGTGGTTGGCGCAACAAAAACTGTGGTACCATGGCGCCGCATAATTTACACCAAGGCAATATTCCAGCTCTATGCTATAATGTTTGAAGTATGACGACAGACCGAACCCGTAACAGGAAAGGACGTATCATTATCATCATCATTACAAATGATAATTACGGATCTTTATTTCTCTAATTCCAAGACTGATAGGGACGATAGTTGTCATGCATTTGCCAAATGAAAATGTTGATATTTATGATTTGATATGAAACATCCATACTAATCCATACTTCCATACTATATATTTATATCATAAATGTGAAAGTAACTCTGTCTGTCTGTTACGTTTTCACGTCTAAGCCGCTAAACCAATTTTGATGTATTTTGGCATATAAATAGATAGGACTTCAGAGAAGTAGGTACATCAGCTACTTATTTGCGAAAATAAATCTTGGAGGGGGTGAAATAGGGGATGAAAGCTTTGTGACGCAATAATTTCTCAAGTAAGAGATACTTATAAAACATCTTTTGGTAAGAAATAATGATTATTTCTGCGTTTTTGACTAATCAAGGTAAAATAGAGGGGTAATTTAAATTTTTTATATACCACCGTTATGGTCTTGGTGTAATCTCAACTTTAGTAATTTCTCCTTTTGTTATGATTGTTTTATTTGGACAGGAATATGATCAGGTACAAATAGAAAAGTTATTAAAGTTTAAATAACTTCAAAGATAACATTTACGCCCTTGAACGATTTCTGAAATTTATGATAGCCATAATAATTGTTATGATTTTATTGTTAGGTTTATTGAAAAGTCATGAAATTTTATGATTCAAAATAAACATATTTAATAGGTAGTTAATTCATTCAATTATTATTGATAAAACATAGGTCATTGATCGATTTATGTACAGGTGATACTATCACACATCACGCTCTAATAATATAAATCTGGAAGCAGACTTACTGTCTGTGAATCTGTGTTTTGAACACTAAATTTTGATTTTGATTTGAACACTAAACGGTTGATACGATCTTGATGAATTTTAGCAAGGTATAAAATGGAAAAACATTTTTAACAACAAGGTCAGAGCGAATAGGTATTTAAATCTGCGTACTTCATCTTCGACCACATCATCGCTTACCATCAGGCGATGTGGTCAGCGGTGGTAACAGGTCAAATTAAAAACAAAAGTCACTTAAAAAGCAACGGTATTAAATTAAATTTTGAAATTTAATTTTTTAATAAATATTCATTGCCAGAGCTACATCCGTTCCAAACGCTGAATTTGAGATTTCCAAATTTTTAAGTTTTATTTACTTCATCTGCAAGTGCGGTGCTTATAAAGATTTCATAGAACGTAAAGTCGATAAATTGATAATACTTAGTTCCTCATTTTTAATTACCACAAATGGTTTAAGTTTAGAATATCATTAAAATTAAACCACTAGACAGTCACTAGTCCCCCAATAGTGCAGTCATTAGTAACCTTCGTGAACCGCGGGTGGAATCCTGTGACGTCACCGGCGCCGGCGGCGCCCGCTCCTGACTGTCGCCACATGTGGCAACGCAGGCTTTTGTTTCATGCTTGGATCGCAGTATCGTAGAGATTCTTAAGATTTTTTGTGTTCAATGTTCAATCGTTTTTGTGTTTTAAGATAATGTTACCAACACCATTCGCTTGTGTATGGTTACATTAACAGTATTAGCGATTATGTTCTAACAATGATAGCTCAGTGGTTAGCGCGGTCGGTTCACACGCTGAAGGGCAACAATGACCTTGAGCGCCCGGTGAAGGAAAACATCGCGAGGAAACCATAGCGTGGTGGTAGGTACTCGGCTGGTTAGCTACCACCTTCAGTACTAACAGTGTGTACAGGCAGCCTCGCTCGGGAGCCAGTTCCAGGCTAGGTGTGTTAACCATCCTTAGACCTGTTACGTAAAACATAGCCTGTCAACTATTTTAAAAAAATGGATCGACTTGTTATTGGTTCTAAATAAATAGCATAATATGAATATGATATTACTTTTATATTTTACTTGGTGGTAGATTTCCTTAGCATGAGGTCGTCTAGGTAGGTACCACCGCAGTACCAGATATTCTGCCGCTAAACAGTAGCGTGTAAACATTACTGTGTTCCGGTTTGAAGGGTACTGCAGCTAGCGAAATTACAGGGCTATTGAGACTAACCATCTAGTCTCAAAGTAATGAGCGCGAAGGCAGCGTTGCCCTGGACTTTGTTTTACTACTCAAAGTTCTGTGTATCGCTGCAATGGTCATGGACAGACGTTATCTCTTAACATCAGGAGAGCGTCTCGTTCGAATCAGTAGTTAAATTTAAAAAAAAATGAATTAAATGACACTTTGAAAGTAATTTAAATATTAACTTCTTCACATAAACGTAACATTTTGGCGTCAGAATTAATCCTTATTTATTGCAAATACATATGCAAATTGAAAACAGACGTGTCTAATACGGGTTTGATACGTAGGTTAATCATTATTCCCTGTAACAACTCAAATATATCCGTAACACATCGACCACCCGTAACGTTACCAGTCCCAACCTTTCAATCGCGTGCCAAACTACAATTTCGGGCATCGCTTTTACGGTTAGTAATAACAAACAGGAATGTCTGTTTGACCGTCGGACGCGTCGTTCTCTGGCGCCAAAATTCTGAATAATCCTGTCTGCTCTTTACTAATACAATCCTTACCTTACGCAATAGCCTTTAAGTCTCCTTTTAGAACGCATTGTATTTCGAGTAGCATCCCGAGGATCTGTTAGTTAACCATTCAATTTTAATTCTTATGCCGTGAAGGTTAAATCTGTTTTAGCCTGAAAGAAGCCTCGAGAAAGGTTGCCCCTTCGGTATATGGAATCACGTAGCTTTATATCGCCCCTGTGTAGTAACTACTATTAATACTAGGGATGTCATTATACAACAACCAATTGTGAGTGTATTGGGGTAGAGACAGATGCTGATTGTCCGGCAGGTGCTTGTTTTATTGCTTCTAAAGGACAGGAGACCGTGAAATAATAATTACACCAACTAGGTATTTATATGGAATGTGACATGTTCACGTGCAAAGGATACCACAAGCGTAGTTGTTTTAACTCAAGAAAATCGTTTACCAACCATTTGTAAAGAGATGTATAAAGAGATTATATTGAAATTAATACAAAAAAAAAAAAAACACGAAGCATCGATTCACAAAGAATAATTCAAAAAGAAATTAAGCTTAGTATGGGTATTTCATTGCGAGGAATACATAATTATTAAATCATGAATTCTGAACAAACTTTATGTTACATTCTACGCGGACGAAGACGTATAACATCTAGTATAGAATATAAGTTGAAGTAAAGATAGATTAAAAAAAAATGTGAAGAATTAGTCAGTTGTCCTAACAGTTTTGTTTACTTATATGCTTAATGTTACTTATTAGGATACTTTAATCCTAATTTATTTCACATCTAGTGACCTTTTTCAAGGAATTTAATCATAGTACGACCCGCGCGTGGCCTCATCTTGCTTCACAGTGCGGCTCACTATGCGTCTCGCCAATAATAACAGCAGTTGATACGGGAATACGCGGCAGGTGTCTTGCTGCGTTGGGGTACTCTGGAAATCTTCCTCACTAAAGTTTGTACGGTATTAGGAATATTCCAAAAACGTACATATATAGAAGTAAGAAATAATGGAGCTGTTTCTTGTAGAACAAGAAATTAGATAAGTTAAATGTAATGATGGCAGATTGCGTAATTCTAAAATATTTTTTGTTCACACGGGTGGATTCAAGATGTCATTTATAACTAGTTGTCAACATCATAGTGGCCGGATAAATCAATGTCAAAAACTAATGCAGGTGCTTCTACAATGTTAGAAAATTAAAAACCCGATTTGGTTATGATTGGCAAACCACACATCTAAATAAAATTAAAAACAACCTTACAAATATTTTGAAAAATCTTTTATGATCACGAAGGCGTAGTGCCAATTTTTTTAAAAATTCAATCTTGACCTATTAGTGAGGGAGTTAGTTATCACATCTATGATGACGTTACCTGATCACTAACTAAAAGTCAGAGGAATTTATCACCTCAATTATGTAATAAAATAATAAACATTCCCAGCATCCCCAATGACGTCTCTATATGTGGGGACTTTAGGAATAAATCAAACAAAATGGTACTAACATGCGCAAAAACGACTAAGCTCTATAAAATCTAGATGACTATGACTATCTTTGTTAATAACGGGGTATGATACGCTTTTTACAGATATTTATGTTGCTACCACAGATCACAACGATTTGCTTCGCTCTAGAACACACAAGCAAGCTTACCTTTGATAGTAACAATGGTAATGATACACAATTACACAAGCCTCGTTTCCCTACATTATGTAGGAGCCCTTTTAGTTGTGAGTGGCACATCTCGAGATGGTAAGTGCAAGCGAAATAAACCAAAAAAAAACATTCTGGCACGTTCGATACATCATTCAACTAACGTGTATATCCAGTCAGATACATGTTTGCTATGCGTCACTCACCAAAGGATTGTTTCCCGAAACCTAATGGGGTCGTCAACAGAACGCTGATTCGAAGAATCACTATCGCGTCCACGAGCTAGATAACTTTTCCTGGGAATTTGGTTTACGTTTTCAGTATAATTTATTTGAGAAAATCTACAAAACTAATATTATGAGACTACTTAAAAGTCTTTTTTAATAGTTTATTGGAGAAAAACTACATTAATAACACCACTCATTACCTATACACACAATTGCAGAAACCTAAATATTTTTTTTTTAATTTTAATCAAGCATGTTCTTAATAATTCATATATAATATAAATTGGTATTTTTAAAGAGTTGGTTCAATAATGAAACCCCCCGACGGTTTTCTATGTGATATTTTCTTTTTCTCAACAATTCGATACAAAAAGTGTACTGCCTATTTTTATTTTGCACATTATCTTTCTGCCGATGATTTCGGCTCCTCAACTATAGGACACACAAACCTAGACACACGTGTCTTATTGATATCTTTGTAAAAGGCAATGTCATTTCCTTTTTGCCGAACAATAAATAACTAAAGAATGCTCTCCCAATTGTCTTGAAGCTCCACGTATCATATTACTCTCTTATATTTGTTCGAACGGTGACTGCCTTTTTGGAGCAAGCCCGTCAGACAAAACCAGTCCTATCATATTTCCCGCAGTTAATGTTACCAGTAGCAATGAATTTATACAAGTAATTTGATATTCGTTCAAATACAACAGGGCTAGTAGTGCATAACGAACGACACGACATGATGGTGTTGCATTTGACTTCCGGTGCAAGCAGGAAGTGCGGCGCCGACGGCGCCTGCGCCGACGATCCGCGGTTTTTAGCCATTCACGCTTCCACCACCGCGTCGGCCGGCCGTCATGCGTCGTTACTTTCGCGATTAATTAACTTCACGCTTTCGGATCACAGCACTAAAAAATAATCGTTGTATATTATTCGTTTGTTGGTATTTGATTGATTAGATTTTTAAATAACTTGCTGTTGCTGCCTGCAAGTTAGATGTTATCCTTCTATCAAATGCGGTAGACTGTATAGTTTAACGTCAATAAATAAAAAGGACAATGAAACTTCAATAGCCACAAGTAATTTAATGGTGGCCAACATCTTTATCGGTGGTTTCCTAGAACAGCGCATAAACATTATCATTCAGGCACCGATGTGCATAGGAATTAGCATCAGTCGAGCTGTCAGGCCTTGCAAATGTAGCATTAATCTGACATGTCACGGTTGCAATGCAATGCGTGATCAACCGATATGTATGCGAAGCACAGCCCTTCCAACACAACAGTTTACTGTACAGTTTCTATTGCCAGATTAAATGACAGTTAAAGGTGACTCAACACATTGATATTATGTTTACTAGCTGCATCTCAAGATTTTCGTCCAATTTTTTTCTCATACTTCTTGAATTGATTTTATGCCTCTCGATACAAAATGCTAATACTGTATACAATGGCAATACATAATGTTTCCCCCGCATACCACAAATAGAATGATTTTGTAGCGATGATAGCTCAGTGGTTAGCGCGGTCGGTTCGCATGCCGATGGGCGTGGGTTCAAACCCAAACAATAAGCTTGAGCTGCCGATGAAGGAAAACATATCGTGAACATCGTGAGGAAACCATAGCGTGGCGGTAGGATACTTTTTAGTACTACTTTAGCTAGCTACCTCAAGTTGAAAATCTGCCGCCAAGAATCTAACGGTGTGTTCCGGCAGCCTCACTTAGAAGCCAGTTCCATTCCAGGCTAGGTGTGCTTTACCATCTTCGACCACACCACATCAGTTGAGTTGTGGCCAAACACCTAGCCAGTCAGAAAAAAAAGATATTTTTTGAATGGTGTTAGGGTATTTTCTAGTACTCGGCTGGCTAGCTACTACCCTAAAGTTGAAAGAAGACGCCAAGCACCTAACGGTGTGTTCCGGTAATCTGACTTATGAGCTTGTGCCATTCCAAGCTAGGTATTGTTAACCATCTTCGACCACTCCATTATTCAAGATCAGGTGAGCTGTGGTCAAACACCTAGACTGTTAACCACGATAGTCGTTTCATGCTCGACGTTTCAAAAACTCGAACGAAGCGATTTGATTCCACGTTCATTGTGCGGACCGCTAGACAGTGGAATGCGCTGCCTGTGTGGGTGTGAATAGTATCTTCTACGTATGTATATGAATTAGTAACTTAACATCTGGTAAGATGGCAGACAAATGTAAGCCTATATCAAATTTAAAAAAATATTAAAATCTTAAAATAATGGAATTTAGTAGATAATTCAAGCAGTGCTAATGTTTTTTTGTAAATCTTTAACCAATTAATACCGACAATACTAAGTAATAACAAGTTTTTAGCACCCGGTGTTTTTGTACCGTGATTTAAAAACTTTGGGATTTTATTTTGTCAAAGCAAGCTTTCTTACCAAAAGAATAAAGTTTTCATTCAAATCTTGATAGAAGTAATTAAAATTCAACATTTTGCTTAACAAACGTGTTATGCAAGTCTGTAAATCTGACGCCGGAAACTCTAGGTTTTTGGCTGGATGGCACTGGATCGGTTTATTAACTTGTCTGTAGCTGTTTTGATGGAAATAAGTGACTTTTGGCGGATATGTCATAAGAAACTTGAATTGCTACATTATTTGTATTCTTACTTCTTCAATGGCAAAATCTCGCCAAACATCATCAAGATCTTGTCTACATCAATATAGAATATAATAAATATTATACATAATATAATCGATGAACAACTCGTAGATAAGAAATAGTGATTTTATACTAATTAACGATTATATTATTGGTTCACTTTTCACGAGCAAAATGTTGCTCTTGTTTTACAAAACTATTTGACCTATATCACACTAATATTGCTAATATTATACAGGTGAACGTTTGTTTGTATGTTTGTTATTTCTTCACGTACAAACAGCTGAACTAATTTTAATAAAATTTGGTATGGATGTAGCTGACACTCTGGATTAACACAGGCTTTTTTATGGAATACATTTTTTTTTGCAAATACATGTACTTATAATACATACAAAA
Organism: Biston stratarius; assembly: GCA_950106695.1. NCBI lineage: Eukaryota > Metazoa > Arthropoda > Insecta > Lepidoptera > Geometridae > Biston > Biston stratarius. The sequence continues at coordinate 13,773,906 of OX467117.1, read as the reverse complement.
CACCCAGACACGTAATAAACATTTATTTTGTTAATACCACAAAATGTTTGTCCTGGGTGGGAATCGAACCCACACTCTACAGTTCTTAAAACAGATATACTACCTATGAGCTAACAGGGCTGTGTGTATAATATTATTTATATGGAATGATTGGAATGTCCACATTTTCGTTTATCGTGACAACTATTACATACGTACTAAATAAACATATACATATAACTAGATCACACCTCAATACATAAATTTAAATATCAAACAGCACTACAATCACCAGATAAATATAAATGCGTACATCTTAGAAATTGCTTTTATTGAATAATGATCCGACCACCCACATTTTGGTCAATAAATATTTATATCGGATGAACATTTTCTAAGAAGCTAATAACTTCCTTGCGAATTAGCCGAGCGCTTTTCCTGTGAAAACTCTAGAACGAGCCGACGAAAGCATAATTGCATTTGCAATATTGTTTCGAAATAAGAGCGCTGTGAAGATTGAATCTAACTATATCTTACTAACAATAATACCCATAAACCACTTTTACATGGTGGTGTATCTCCTGAGCAGGTCGTCTAGGTAGATACCACTGCAGTACCATATATTCTGCAGCCAAGCAGTAGTGTGTAAACATTACTCTGTTCTGGTTTGAAGGCTATTGCAGCTAGCCAAATTAAATGGCTGTTGAGGCTAACCATCGAAAGTCTCAAAGTAGAGCAGTAACAGCGATGCCCTAGACTTTTACTACTGAAAAATCTGTGTAACGCTGTAATGGTCATGGACAGGCGTTATCTATTACCATCAGGAGAGCATCTTGTTCGTCTCATAACATTTACATTAAAAAAAACACACAAACGTACACGGCTGGCTAGCTTCCACCTTCAAGTTGAAAAGCCGCGGCCGAGCATCAAACGATGTATTACGGCAGCCCTACATGTGAGCCAGTTTCATTCCAGCCTAAGTGTGTTTAACATCTTTTACCACATCGTCACTTAATAAAATTATATTATTATTATTAACATCAAGTGAGCTGTGGTAAAACGTCTAGCTTGTCAACCATAAAAAAAAGGTATTAACCTAATATTATACTTTTGACATGACCATTATAGAGTCTAAGAGTAGAGTCAGAATAGGGCCAAATAATAGACACAATTCCAAGTCCGCTGCCAAAAAACAAAATAATGAAATACTTTTTTTTAAAGTTGAAGGCTAGTTGTTTGACTACAGCTCAACTGATACTGCTTTCCTCTGTGGGCAATGATGGTAAACACCTAGCCTGGAATGGACCATACTATTTCCAATGTAATGTCTAGTTTAGAAATAATCACTCTAATATTATAAAGGCGAAAGTTTTGGAGTGTGTAAGTATGTATGTATGTTACTTCTTTATGGTCAAACGGCTGGAATTTTTTTGATGAAATTTAGTATGAAGGTAGCTGACACCCTGGATTATCACATTGACTACTCTTTATTCCGAAAAAAATTAATGTTTACGTGTGTAACACCAGCTAGTCATTAATATTGTGCGAACAAATAGTGCTTTGCCAGTTAGTTTCTATACATAGAAGAAAATTTAGAAAGTCACTTTGTTACTCATACCACGCTTTCAACACACGCCAGTTTCTTACAACCCAACTGTTTTCTGTTGTCTAATAAATTGTATTTTATAACGGCAGTCATTTTTCAAATTTCAAATTCTGACACATTGTACATATCACACTTCTGTTCTGAGTGGGTGATTCCCAATCAAAATTCTAGCTGAGCTTACACTTGTGATCTATCAAATTCACACCTACATTTTGAGACTAATAAACTGGTAAACCTTCTAGCATGCCTTCGCTACAATGATAATAAGACATTTTAATTGACGTTGACATGATTTTGAAATTATAATTCATGAAATCGATCTCGTATAGGCGCCAATACTCTGACCATATAAAGTGCCCTGTACGGTGTTGTCCAATTTAAAAGTACCTCTAAGAATTGAGAGTTAAAAGAACTTGCAGGCTCAAAAATAATTGGTCGTGTCACGAACGGAATGTGTCATATTTGGTAGCATCAAAATTGTTTTTTGTTCATTACGAACTTAAGAATGTCTCGAAACATTTAATTGACGACGAACAGAAAAATATTTCACAAGTAACATTAAACTTGTTGGAATGGATGGTATTCAATAGCTGTGAATTTGGAACCTCCATAAATATAGTACCATTCACCGTTTTGCGGTAAAATGTGTATGGCTTGAGCTATAATGTTCGTCGATGTAATCGATTTATCTTGTCGGTTCTCGAATTGCTGTGGCCTCATCATTTTGAAAGGCATGTTCTGTTAATATGTTTGAGACCTCTATTACCATGCAATAGGTTGTAACTGGTTTAAAATGTTTACATTGTCGGTCTAGTACAAATAATAGATGGGAAAAAACGTTAAATTTATTTAAATCCGATAAGTCGTTGTTACACAATCCTGATATAGTTTTATTTATGATTCGATTTTTAGGTGAGTACACGACAAAAAAATTAGTCGTGAACATTACGAAGAAATCGTGGCTAGTTAAGTTAGAGTTACGGAAGAGTTTCATCTATAATTATGTACATTGTGTGTATGTGATATAGATGGAAACTTCAACTTTAAATAAGTAAAGTAAGGCAATTGTTCATTCACTAGTCTTTCAAGTTTTTAACTTATGTTTGGCATAAACTTAATATCCTGACAAATAGTGTTTGAAATTTATTAAACACTAGCTGCGCCCCGCGGTTTTACCCGCGTGGTGATGGATGATGATGATGAAAAGTATCCTATGTTTTATTCCAGGGCCTAAAGTATCTACATACAAAATTTAATCAAGATCCGTTTAGCTGTTCTGGCGTGATTGAGTAACAAACATCCATCCATCCAAACTTTCACATTTATAATATTGTGGGATGATCGAGGATCTAGGCCTGCAGAGTGGGCATATAAGAGGATGCGTTTTTTAACGACGATAGCTCAGTGGTTAGCGCGGTGGGTTCACACGCCAAAAGGTGTGGGTTCAAATCCCAACGATCTCGAGCTGCCGGTAAAGAAAAACATCGTGAGGAAATTATAGCAAGGTAGGGTACTTAGTAGTACTCGGCTGGGAGTTAGGTAGCCAGCCGAATTGAACTAAGTTCAAGTTCAAAATCTGCCGCCAAACATCTAATGGCGTGTTCCGGCAGAGCCAGTTCCATTTTAGGCTAGGTGTGATGACTATCTTCGACCACCACTAACACCAGATGAGCTTTGGTCAACCAACTTTTTTTTTTTTTTTTTTTTTTTTATGTTTAGGTTGGGTGGTTGACCAACCCCCCCGTGGGTTCCCGCCTTGTCGTGGCGGGGGGGCTGAGTAACCGTGCCTGGTCACCACGGTGAAACCAAGCGGAACCCGAGTGGGGCTGCTTCTCCGGGCTTCCCCCTGGGCCTGGCTGAAGCGGCCAATGTAGGTTGCGGTACTTTTCTTTTTATGGTTTGGTCAACCACCTAACCTAACCATAAAAAGAAAATGACCAGTGAACTTAGGAGTTACCTACGGCTTCTAGAAACACAAAGCGTCCTCAAGATTTTCACGAAAATCTATAAATCAAATCTTTGTCTAATCTAAGTATACTACTTAATATGAATATATAATTATGTAAGTAGTAGAAAGTAATCGCTCAAAGTCACCTCGCGTGTTGATTAAATGTATGTTAATACAAGTTTTTAGATGATGACTTAAATTTACAATTCCGTGAATATCGAATACATAACTGGACTCAAAACAAGTTTTTGATTTTAATTTTGTTCGAAGAATGTTGCGTCTCTAATAGCGGAATGCTAGTTTTGTATATTTTTATTTATGGTGTAAGCACACTGTACTAAAATGTCATTCCTATTACTGAGGTTGGAAGTAACCTCTCGATTGGCCAAAAGAGAAACGAATGTGCCTAGACCTTAATCTTTTCTGTGTCATATTATTTCATTAATTAATTTTTCTTAATGTACCGTGCAAATATGGTCTCTCAACTATGGTTCCTGGTCTTACATTAGGTTTTTTTTAACTGACAAGCTATGTGTTTGACCACAGCTCATCGAATGTTAAGTGACGGTGTGGTCGAAGATGATAAAGCATACCTAGCCTGGATTGGAACTGGCTCACAAGTGAGGCTGCCACGCACCTTAAGTGCTTGGGAATTTTGGCAGACTGACTAAACCCACTAAAAGTATAGTTTTAATTAAATAGTTTGTTGCAAAGATTAGTCGTAACTTTTAATTAAATCATATTGAAGTGGTCACCTCAAGCCATACCTAAAGAAAGAATTGTATAGCTAACTAGCACACTAAAATTGGAAAGGGATATAGGTATATAGAAAATGTCTTTTTTTTTTTGGGTTCGTGATTTGCTTACCATTATTATACATAATGTTTTATTTACTAAATCACCACAGACAATACAGCAAAGTTAACTTGAAGCTAAAGCACCGAAATATCTACGATAAAAGCGCTCGTGATGTTTGTCTGCCTCAAAATTTGATGCCATTATGCGTAGTAAAGGAAAAACAATATTTCTCTGGTTTGCTGTCAGCTAATGGTGCATAAGTTTATCCTGCTTACATAGGTATGTAAGGTATCCGTCTGGAGCATGAGGTTATGTCTCCAGCCCTATGTGGCAAGGTATCTTGTGCCACCCACGTCCCTACCTTTGTCTCTTGAGCAGTAGCGGAGCGTAGGCGAGGGCGCCGGCGACAGCGTAGTCTTGTGCATTAATTTTGCGAATTGCCCTAATAAAATTATCCTCCTTTATATGCTAACTAGATCATGAATATTCACAAATGCAGCTGGATTTACCTCGTCGTCAAATTTGGCTTTTGTTATGGCTCTGTTTGGTTTATTATAATACGCATTTGAATTAAGATGCTTTGTACTCTTATGCACTTCCTTATATGGCATTTTGCCAATAAAACTGTTTAGAATGGTAATTACGTTGTTGGAATTTTAATACAGAACACAATATGTACACATATGTTTGTATGTGTATGTACAGTTCCATTCCAGGCTAGGTGTGCTTTACCATCCTCGACGACACCGTCACTAAACATCAGGTGAGCTGTGGTCAAACACCTAGCCTGTTAGATATAAAAAAAAAAAATGTAAAATTTCAAACCTCATATCACAAACCAACTTTGTTATTATAGCGCAATAAACATAATTATATGTAATTAAACATTCCAGGAACAACAAAAAAAAAACTATATAATTCTGCCAATCAAATATTTAAAATTTCAACATTCTCATACATTCATAATTGGTCATTTAAATCTTCATTAGGAGCGTAAAATCTTTAATAGTTTTTAACCAAATCTAAGTTGTGAACTTCGTATTTGGTATTCACCAATCGTAATGATATACGCTTACACTATGTTGTGTTCGTGTTATTTGCGCTTTAAAAGCGTAAAGAATTTAAGTCGGCGGAAATGTTCCTAATATAACTAACTTTAAAGTTGGTCTTGCCCAGTATTCTGGGGCTATAGATTGCGTAAAGGAACAAGAGGGATTGGTGTAGGCTGATAAACAGATATCTAGATATGAATTAGATAAATGATTAAGTGTAGGTTTAATCGCAGTTCGGTTCTAATGCAAACGGCAAATCAATTATGGCTATTGTTTGACAAATTAACATGTTGAGTTGAGTAATTTCTTCTATTCTGTTTAAAAAAATTGTTTTATACATTTTTTGTGGTGGGATTCGTGTAACTGTCCCTATAAAAATAAACCTCTTTCGTGTTTGTGTCTTTCTATGTTTGTGTTGTAATACTTTTGACATAACACTCGCTTGTGAGCCAGACCACATATTGGGTTTTATTTAAATCTTTGACGTGTAGCCGATTCTATTAACCATAAATATACTGTATTTAAAATATAACGCAAATATAAACTTTCAAAGTTATGGTAAAAGTTAACTCAGTTAATGTGTCCTACAATATTTATTTTTAGCTAATACAATTCTAAAATTACGTACTTACCTAATTCTCAAGGCATTGCACGTGTTGGCACAAGCCACTTGAGTTACCACATGCCCTATTCAAGCTGGCAGATGCCACTTGGGCAAATATACAAACTGCTATATATACATATATGTATATGTATATCTATGTATGGACTTGTATGTTACCCTGTATGGTCTCTGTGTAGGGTTGTCGTAAGCTTTTTTAACTCGGTTTTTGTGAACTACACATAAAGAGGTCTGGTGCATTTATTTGTTTCCTCATATCTCCTATACTAGGTTTGTATTTTAACAAACGAGATATCTTTTAACACATCATCAGCCATAAGACGTCCACTGCTGGACATAGGCCTCCTCCTGGGGGGTTTTGCCAATACTCGCCACGCTTGGCAGGCGGGTTGGCGAGCGCAGTTAGGTGTGATTGTTCAAGGAAGACGCTGCTGTCCATTTTCCGGATTACATCCCTCAGCTGACTCTTACGGCAACCACGGGTAGAGAGGGTGGGGTACTATTCTTACGCCGGCACCACCACGACGTATATATCTTTTAACACCTCTTAGGAATAGGTACGCGTGTCATAGGGTTATACAATTATACATCACAATTAACTTCATACGATGGTAAACTTGCAGTGTTTAGTATCGAATAAACAACTTATTGAGCACTTTCAAAATATATATATATGTATAGTTAATACACATTCAAAATATATATTTTTTGTTTTACATATAACTAAATGCGCCCCGCGGTGTTGCCTGTTAAATTTTTTGGGGTAAAAAATAGCTATATACCTGATCTAGCGGTATGAACTATATTTTACGACCTAATTTCTTACCTACCAAATATACATTAAAAAATCATAAAAATCGCTGGAGCCGTTTCGGAGGAGTGCGACCACAAACACCGTAGCACGAGATTTTAATACATATATATATATATATATATATAACAAAAGTCTCTCGTGGTGTAAGTTACCTACAATCAAAAATAGGTTGTTAGTATTTTATTTTACACCAAGTAGATATTTCATAATGTCGTCAAACCACATTATCTCCAGATCAATGTCTCAAAATCTGAGCGTGATTTCTTCTCATCTTTTTTGCGATTAACATAGTTTGAAGTTCGAAAACAGTAACCACTATATTACATTGAGCACTAAGGATAAATTTCTTTAATCTTTCAATCCACATTTTCGCTATGTATGCATTTCCCAAACTGTTTGCTTTAAATACTTAATTGTTGGTGTTCACAATCCAATTGCCAAACACAAACTCTCTAATTTTTGACATTACTTTATGTATTAGTTTGAACATATTCTATAGTAGTGCCTGCTTAATTCGAAGTTTGCATGCGTTCGACAACCATAAGCGGTGATCGTTATGCGCCGGCGTCGCGCACGTCAATACCGTCCGGTATGCAAATACCACCGATCAGTTTATCCATGTCAACACACATACATGTAACATTTAATTCTACCTCAGAACTTTCCCTTCGATCAGCATTGGCTTTTCATCAGTCATTTCATGCCGGAACGACCTCCCTTGGCCTCGATTTGTTATTTCTACTAAATGTTGATCGCGCTGACCAGAGTGATCTGTTTTTGGTTACAGCATGTAATAAACCATTGTATTTCGTTATAAGACAAAGGTTTTTAAGGTTTTCGAGTCTTTTCTCGGGAATTGCGTTAGATTCTATAATAAAATCCCACTTGAGGTAACTAAAATGTCCTATAATACATTCACAGATTTTATAAAGCAGAGGTTAATTGACAAAGCCTACTACTATAAGGTGGCTCATTACGTGGAAGACAGGAATATATGGTTGTTGTAGCTTCTCTCTGCACTTGCATCCCCCTGGCTAAGTGACAATTGTAGTAAGCATAATTTATGTATTAATATTTATAACTGTAAACTGTAACCTAATATGAAAAGAAAGATCCACAAAAAAATGCCTTGCTGAGTTTCTTGCCGGAGTCTTCTCAGTTGAAGTGTAATTACGAACCGGTGGTAGATTCAAACATGTAACTTAACGTTCATAAGTGCCTTACCAGGGCCTAAACTGAATAAATGACTTTTTGATTTTGATTTTGATATTCGTCTCTATTACTTTTTTTAGTTTACCAATAAATAATAAATGTTTTGAATAACATAGGGAATTGATAACTATGGGATTAACTTATCTGAACTTGGTAGATCACCTTAGCAGAAAGTCTTCTAGATAGGTACCACCGCAGTACCAGATATTCAGCCACCAAGCAGTAGTGTGTAAACATTACTGTGTTCCGGTTTAAAGGGAAGCATCTAGTGAAATTACAGGGTTATAGAGACTAACCATCGAAAGTCTCAAACTAATGAACGGCAAAGCAGCAATGCTCTGCACTTTGTTTTGTTACACAAAGTTCTGTGTATCGCTGCAAAAAAACCTAGCAAATCTTAACTCTATCTTTTCTGTGTTTATTCCCGTACTTGATTTGGTTCGATAAACTACCTATTAAGGTAGTTTGTAGAAGGATTTCATACAGTGTACGCTGTAAAGTACAGTATCTAGATCGTTTTGAAATTGCCTGCCCACACGTTGGCGTTTGCTTACTTGAGATGGCTTATAATAAATTTAGAAGTTAAGAACACACAATCTGGAGTTCTAGCTTACAAGTCGAGTCCACTATAGCATATACTTTTTAGCAATACATTTTTATGCATTAACATACAGGGTTGTAAGTTTGGGATGTACTAAGCCAATAGGGGGTGCAAATTATATATTACACTGGTACTAATTTTTATCCAATTGTCATGTTTGTACCTACATTTTCACTTATAATTCCGTAAATAATTCCAAAAAATTTAATAGACAGATAAAAATTCTATATTGTGCACACCAAAGATAAAAAAGACTACAGAAAACAAAATAATCTTATGAGCTAGTGTCACAAGTGGCGGCCTTATCGCTAAAAGTGATCTTGAGGGAATATGGCGAAGTAATTCGCCAGATAACTAAAGTCACAGACATAATACAGCATTTAGCAAGCTGAAGTGGCAAAGGACTGGATATAGGTATCTGTCGCAGAACCGATAATCGTTGGGGTAGACGTGTTCTTGGTCTTTGGTTAAAAAAATATCCTATTATGCCATTATTCATTATATTTTGTAAGTCTTCAAACATCGCAAATTCGCTGAAGTATTGAATATCTTATGCAAATATCCCAAAAAGGTAGCCCATCACCTCGCATCACCTTCTGTGTCGTATAGAATAACAATACGAAAGCTAATATTAGAATAATATATTCCATTTACGAGAGCTGTGACATTAGACATGACTGGAAAACGTACATTTGGAATAAATACAAAAGTTTTATGTTCATCAACCAAATGATAATTTTGTGTATCACTTTGTAGCGATGATAGCTCAAAGTCAAAGTCAAAGGTTTTAATTGCATGACAACGTTATAAAAAGGTCTTAAAATAATTGTTTGAGTCTATTGTCAACCATTACGGTGTGCAAATTCAATTCTTATATAAATAAAAATTTAGTAGGTACATCATGTCAAATTAAAATCATCATGAAAAAATATTAAAAAATTATTACAATTACATTAAATTACATTAAGTTACATTAAATTACATTAAAATTTGTCATATTAATTAATTTGGCTATCTAGCCCGTCCGTAAACGTGTAGACGACACGACATATTTAAGAAATCATTAACATCATAAAAGCACTCTTTCACCAGCCAACATTTCAACCGTGCGCAGAAACGCTTGTATGGTAGAACAACAAATTCTTCTGGAAGAGAATTAAATATTAAACCTGCCATGTGAATACAATTATTTCTAAAGAGCTCGAGTCTAGGCTGTGGTAATTTGAGACGAACATGAAGCGCTGATCTTTTATTAAAGTTGTCATAAAGCTCAAACAATGAGGGGTTATTCCGCACAAATTTAGCCATTTCAAATATATATAGACAAGGAACTGTCAAAAGGTTATTAGTTTTAAATACAGGCCTGCATGAGTCATCCCATTTCAAACCATACATTGCTCGAATACATTTCTTTTGACCGACAAAAACATTTTTAATATCGCAAGAGTTGCCCCATATAATGATTCCGTAACGTAGAATCGAACAAACATACGCATGATATACTGTCAGAACAGTTTTCTGAGTCGTACATTGTCTCAGTTTCTTCAAAGCAAACACAAAACTATTTAATCGATTTCTTAGTGTATGAATATGATCCTTCCAAGTTAAATGGGCGTCAATCGTGACTCCTAAAAATTTCGTGCTATTTACTTGTTCTATAATATCGTTACCGTAGACGATTTTTAAGGATGGTATTTTTTTTTGGCGAGATTTGAATTGTATTACTTTCGTTTTTGCTACATTTATTTTTAGTTTATTATTTGTCAACCACTTTATAACATTAGCTAAGCAGTCATTCATATCATTCTCAAAACTATCAATATTCTGACATTTAATCACTATTGTTGTATCATCAGCAAAGAGTATACTACTATGTTTAACCGAAGCAGGTAGGTCATTCACATAATAAAGAAAAGTCAGTTTACACGCTGAAAGACGTGGGTTCATACCCCAACAATAAGCTTGAACTGTCCGTGAAGGAAAACACCGCATGGTGCATCAAACCATAGAATGGTGGTAGGATATTTTCTAGTACTTGGCTACCATTTAAGTTTAAAATTGCTGCCAAGCACCTAACGGTATGTTTCGGCTTCGTTGTAGCTAGCCAGGATGGATTGGACTGGATTTTGCAGTATTTGAGGACGCACAAATTCGCACGATGCCATTTCGGATACATAATTTTCTGACGAAAGCGCGTGTGAGTGTTGTCACATCGAATGCCTAGCTTCGTGTGAGTGAGAGTACCTATGCTGGCCGGCTTACCCGCTGTGTTCGACTACGCCAGTTAGTCAGTTAGAGATTACCGTCTAATACATACATATCATGTCTATGGTTTTTTTAAAGTTTTCCAGTTAATGTGTTGTGTTTCCCAATGGTAAAGTTCAAAGTCTCAAGATTACCAAAGTTCCCCAGTAGTAGTTTCCAAGTACCGAGGTATTACAAAACTATAAGAAACACCATTGGCGAGTCTCATATAAATAACCAATAACTATAAATAGGTAACAAAGAATGAGCCGCTGCGTATCTTATAAATATTTTAATTTGACGTTGATGACTCAGCAGTACGCGTTTTTCTCTGCGGGCATTGTTTCTAGACGGAACGATGTACTCACAAACAAAAACACAAACTATTTATGTACGATAGTCGATAATAATATTAATTTAACGATTTTTTTAATGCTGAGTTGTAGTTTGTGACATAAAAATTATTTCCTTTTTGTTGTCCTTAATTTTTTTATTTATGTTTATTTATTTGTGTTGGTATATTGTAATGATGATGATGATTGTAATTTTATGTCACAAAGTGTTGTCTGTAGAACATAATTTGATTTACACAAACTGCTTTCTAGGCATCATCATCATCATCATCAGCCATAGGACGTCCACTGCTGGACATAGGCCTCCTCCTGGGGGGTTTTGCCAATACTCGCCACGTTTGGCAGCCGGGTTGGCGAGCGCAGTTAGGTGTGATTATTAAAGGAAGACACTGCTGCCCATCTTCCGGATGACATCCCTAAGCCGACTCTTACAGCAACCACGGGTAGAGAGGGTGGGGTACAATTCTTACACCGGCACCACCACGGCAATGCCATGCTTTCTAGGCATATTTGGCCCTAATATTTATAACAATACTAGCTTACGCTCACGACATCGTCCGCGTTAATTTTAGAATTAGGTTCAGAGAGAAATATAACATGTAACAAAAAAGCGTTTACAACATTCATAGGCTCTAAAACAGGAACAAATTACAAAAACAATGATGATATTATAATGCTACGTACTACTTTGTAACTTAGTACTGCCACCAATAAATTTCAACATATTATATTCGCCAAATATGCAGGTACCGGTCTTTCATGCTGAACACGACAGAGCATTAACCCCTAGAGTTTTTTTTTCTGGTCAAGTATTTAGTAAGTTTATTCTTGTTATGTTTAGGGAATCGTTAAAAATATCAAGATCACTCATGGAAGCATTGAATACATTATATGTTGTAATAATCTCTATCTCTATATAGTAGAATAGTCGCTTTCCGTCGTCTGTACGTTTAGATCTTTTAAACTACACAACGGATTTTAATGCGGTTTCCATCAAAATCAAAAAGTCATATATTCAGTTTAAGCCCTGGTAAGGCACTTATGAACGTAAGTTACATGTTTGAATCTACCACCGGCTCGTAATTACACTTCAACTGAGAAGACTCCGGCAAGAAACTTAGCAAGGCATTTTTTTTTGTGGATCTTTCTTTTCATATTAGGTTACAGTTTATACAGTTTACAGTTATAGATATTAATACATTATGCTTACTACAATTATCACTTAACTTAAATGTAATATCCATTAATAGACAAAGTGATTCAAGAGGAAAGTTTATTTGTTTGTATTATTTATAATAAATGCATATGCACCACATTAGCATCTTTATTGCACCCGTGCGAAGCCGGGACGGGTCGCAAGTAGGTATAAAGTAGTAAAAGTATTTATGATGTCACCCAGTTTCTTGATACACAAGAAATCAAAAGATAACTTTCGAGAATTCCCAGTTTCCGATTGCAATATTAAAGATTAACAAATGAATACTGTTATTACTATCTTTCTTTGAAATTAAAAATTAATAGCTTCATAGCAGCTGCTCAAAATTCACATGGTTTTGATTGCACGATATTTTTTCCCGTTTATAATCTACCGTTAGCAGATATTTAGTGTCAAAATTATTATTTAAATTACAAACAAATTTTATTGACATTACACTGTTTTTATAGTCATACCGCATAACCATGATTGATAGTAGGAAGGAATTAATTGTAAATTAAAATAAATAAATATCATAGGACATTACATTCAGTGCCATCTATCCCATAACTGTGCGAAGCGTGTCAGATAACTGAAGAAATACTTAAATACTTTTTTTCGTAAATACTGTGTCTGTGTCTGGTTGTTCTGTATGTACTTATACATACAGAACAAACATTTGTTTATATCACAAAATTTTGGTACTGGGTCGGAATTTAACCCACGTTCTACGGCTTTTAAAGCAAATACCAATGAAACAACAAGCCAATAAACAAGCTAAATTTACGACAAACATATTGCTTTCTAAGAATGATGGTAACTTAACAAAGCTTAGTTACGTTGCATAAAGATTTACAGTAAAGCTTAAAGTAATTAATAGCTGAATAATCTCAATAGCCTATAGGGTTAAAAGTCAGTAAACGCTGATTGCATCTTCTATTCGCGCAACAATATAAACCCGATGTTTATTACTAGTACTTATAATTAACTACATTACACTATGGTACCGGTTTTGAAAGTCTGTCCCAGGTAAAAGAGAGCTCACACAAGACATCTACCGAGTGTTTACGATCGCTTCTATCTACACCTTTAAAAATTCAGTCTCAACAATTGTATAATCGAAGTACAAACCATTCGAATTAAAAATACTGATGCTCTTGAACGTAAGCCAAAAACATCAAATGATTTCAGTTCCAAAACAAGATCAAGCCGTGACTACTCACCGGTGGCATCTGGAAAATTGGAGTCAAAAAGAATAACGGAAACACCACAATATACGAAACGGACAGAAAGGATGGATAAAGGGCGTGAATCACACAGCGAAAGTACTCTCACTTGTGAATCACTGTTGTCTGTTATCTTACTTTTACAGGCGATGAGCGCTTTAACATCAAAAGCCAATTCTAGAACGTAATTCGCAAGTTAATTTCGTATCAATTTCACAGCGGATGTTCCACTACATACGGGAATATCGACATGTGAATGTGACACTCACTGAACTTTACCGTTTCCAACGTCCATTTAGGAAATTCATTATTCGAGACGAGATGCTTTCTATATTTTATTGTAACGTTAGCATTTCTCAGCTTTATTGCACCTTATTTACTCAATTATGAACATAACGACCACTGTAAAAAGCTAGAAACATTTATAATATACATTTACAACTTTATCGTCTTAAAAGTAATTTGACATAAATAAAACTCAAATTCCGGTACGCGAGATTACGCGAATAGCTGTTAATTGCGTCGATAAACTTAACTGCCTCATGTCAAGAGCAAGACCCTAATGCGATTTGGAGATAAGGAATCCACGAAACACAGAACTTCAATTAAGAAAGGTAGCGTTATCAGAAAACGGCGAAGGTGAGGAACAAAAAGGGCATAAAGGATCGCGGGATGAGATGGTGTCTCCTTATCGCATCCACTCATTTGTCCGAGACATTCCGGGAATGGAGACGGCGGCGGATGGCCTAATTGACTTACGTCGCCCACATCGAATCATAGTGCCATTAACGGTCGACGCCTCTAGGAGCCCCTTTGTTCTCGGTAACAGGTACATGTACCTGTACAGCGATTCGCCAAACCATCTACAAAGAATTTTTCTCTTCTACCTGCTTTTTTTTGTCTTTCTCAAGTGGCTCGATATCTTTGAAATATCGGTCCTGAATCTGCGCTAGTCGCAAAACTAATTACAGTGCAGTCGCCATTAGCTTGTCGATGTAAGTGATTAATAGCCTCCTACTCTCGCAAGCTTAAAGCTAGATCTCGTAAATTATCTTCGTTTACCGTCGCCACTACACCGCCATCAGCCTCAGTGCTCAACTAGTTAATTACTGTAACTGCCTGCCTACACGTTGTCAACAAAATATTTAGAATGCCGTCATTTTTTTTTTATTGTTTGTTATTGTTAAAGTAAACCTTTTCAAGTGGACCCTTGTTTTATTATGTTGGTGGAGCTCTGGCTATGTTAAGCGCTGACTCACCGACTACCTGCCGGCGACACTTTTGTCGCCACTCCATCATAAACGCTAATGGAACTTCAAGTGTCTTACTCATTATTTTCAATAATGTCGAGAACACCAAATCGTACCAAAGCTCGTAAATTCTCAAATACACCGCTGCATCCCCCTTTAATAACATCCTGAACAGCAGATACGACTAAAAGCCTTTCAGCTTTATCATTAACAATTTCTGTTTCCTTCACTAAAAGGAACCAATTAAAGGATCTGTTTGAACTTGAATCTTCCCATACACTTAACGTTTACGTCATCCACTTCAATCAGATAGTTTGCGACGTCCCAACTTTTATAGTTTTACAGCATTTACAGGTTTCCGTCGTTTCCGTTACTAATGTGGATTTTCGACGACCTGTAAATCGATCTAGAAGACTATAAATCTCTCCGGGGTTGAGAGATACGGTTAAAAGCTTCGGCGAAGGGACAAAAATAGGGACCGACTAAGTTAAGGTTCGTGTACGTTGATAAGGTTTTGTAGTTTTTGTGACACCGGGACAACTTCCACAGATAGCGGTTCGAGTGTGCGCCGCGCCGTCCCGAGATAATATTATGCGGCAGGACGGCACTTAAAGAGCTTCGGCTACGGCGTGGGCTCTATTTAGATAACACCGCTGCTTATTTGTCTTACGAGTTGATTGTGAGCCGGGATTTTTTCTTTAACTTCTGATATAAAAATTACATAAACTGTTAGCAAATACTGGCTTATTTCTGGTTACATAAGCGTTGTGCTCCAAATAATGTTGAACGTTACTCAAGTATGGTCGACGGCTGGCAAACATCTGTTATCGAATCGGAATTTATGTTTTTCGTCTTTCAACCGCACCTGCTGCCGATTTAAAAATAAAATTACAAAGTAATACTGCATCGATTACGTAGAGATCCAGAGATTTTCTCAGGTTGAGTAATCTATTTGTTTAGTTGATTGAATGTAGACATGCCTTTAAGTGCGCATTGTCCCTCTCCAGCTAGATTTTCGAGTGGTTTGTCCACAATATTTAGAATGCTTGAATCACGTTCTCTCACGCTTGTTTTATGAGTGTGTACACATATATTAAAGGCGAGCCTTCCGCGTTGTCTCTCACTGTTGCATTAAAATAAATTTACGCACAGACTCGGGCGTCTGTCCGAACTAAGATATTTATCACTTCGTTTGCCTCATGTAACGTGTCAAAATGAACGGGATCATTGCGGATATAGTTTTTGCAGCCGCCTCTCCCGCTCTTTGGATAATAACAGAGATAGAACTAGTTTCGAATGCGTAATCGATTGCGTTGCGAGCTTTATATCGCCGGATTAGAGTGTAGTTTGGTTTATAAGAAACACTTTGGAAGCATCGTAATGACTCGCTACGGTCGCTTGAGCGCATTCAGAACTTGCCTCGTTCAGCTGTGGAACGTCACATCTGATTAAGCGGCTATTTTATTTTGGATCTAATGGTTTCGGTTTAGGGTTGGGTTTGTTGTGCTCGTCACGACTGGCTGCGGGCGAGGTGCGCATGCAGCTTATCCTGACGTCGCTGGCGCCGGCGCCGCACTTAGCGCTATTTTTTCCCGCGGCGCACCGCGTTGTTCTCATAATTTATTCATTAAACTGGTAATATATTCGTTTTATATGTTCGAGTCTGCGTAATCCTCTATTTCGCGACTATTGTTGTGTTTTTATCGTTTTACTATTGGCAGACAGGGCGTGGGCGTCCCCGGCGACGCAGTGCCGCCTTTTAGGCAAATTAAATAATAACGTGACAATATTAGTGTGGGAAAATTCGGTGGAACACGAATTAATATTATAAATGACTATGTCATTTGTAACCTAACCTAGATAGCAGTTTCTGGCCCATGGGTGACAGTAATTTATTTATACAGCGTGACCACAACAACTAGACCAGACAATCTGTGCTCTTAATACATAAAATACTATATGTCTCCTAATACATAGAAATATTTATTTATTTTAATTTCTGACATCACTTTATTTTACATTTGACTGCTCTTATATATAACTTATCTACCAATATCTTAACATCACTTTATCCACGCCTTTTGCTCTCAATGTTCTCGCAGATTGATGTATGAATTGTTTTATATTTATCTAAATCTAACCTATGAAAATGAGTGGTAACGTCTCTAACCACATAACCGCAGCCAGCTATACGCTACCGTCGACCTCGACCGGCCGCGCCCTTACCGGCGGCCCTTAATTACTTATCCTAAATGAATTAACTATGATCCTGCTATCGAACACTTTTACAGGATCTAGACAATGTTTTCTTCACTTAAGTAGGTGACAAAAAAAAGTCGACATTCCTTTTTTTTAATTCAATTTCTCTCCTATTATTATGGTGGTAGGGTACTTTCTACTCGGCTGGTTAGCTACCACCCTTAAGTTGAAAATCTGCCGCCGAGCATTTAAAGGTGTGTTCCGACAGGCTCAGATGAGAGCCAGCTCCATTCCAGGCTATGTGTTTATCATCTTCAACCTCACCGTCACTTAACACCAGGTGAGCTGTGGTCAAACACCTAGCCTGTCAACCATAAAGAAAAAGTGTCGGTGATTCATAAACAGTATCGAGTTTCTTTTCAGTCCTGTTATTTCAAAAATCCAAATCATCTATGAAATGTATGAAATTGATTAGTCATTTTGGCTTTCTCGTGGCCAATTTACTCATAAATGCTGTTCTTTGCGACTTTGGAACCTGCTTACTTCACCTTTCAGCCTTGTATCCTAAATTAGTTTAGTCTTCATTGTATTTAATGATATTTCATTTGCGCTGAATTGTTTGGTTTTCCAAAAGCTTTGTTGAACAAACATTCTGGTCGAAATTAAAATCTCAACTGCAAGTATTAAAACAAACTGAAGCGTTTAAATAATCTATAACCCGACTGCGAATAAAACAGCTATAATTAAAGGGGAAAAAACCAATAACTTCAATATATTTTTGTAATCCCCTTTTAATTTCTTTTATTTAGATATCCTACTTGATAGGTTCGGTTTTTTTTTAATTAACGTATTACTACCTACATATTTCGCGCCAAAAATCCAACAACTAGAAAAATCTTGTTTTTAAAACCAACTTTAAAGGACATTCGGGTTATTGACGAATCTAACGATACCTCAATTGTCGTAACCCATTCGGTCGTTAGAAGACACGAGGTAATAAAGAAATTTACATACATACAAGATACGTGCGAAAAACAAAACCTTTCCTTGGCAGTCGGGTAATAAGTGTTTAGTTTCGTTATGGTACCTACTTATTTAAAGCTTAATATATTCGGTTTTTACCACTGCATTAACATATTTCGCTCAAAGGTCAATATTATCTTAGTCATGCAGAGAAATGTAGAGTTTAATGAATCCAAATCCCACATGGTGATTATTTTTAACCAGAGACGGTAGTCAAAATTCATAATGCACTGTCTGTCCAAGCTTACTAAATATTTATAGACAATGTATGGGATATGGGAGCCCTTAATAGAACATGCCAGAAGGCGCCGTACTGTTGATTATTCTGTGCCGTTGGGTAGCCCTCGAGCTGAAACCATTCTACTTAGATCTATATACACAGTACATAGCGTAAACCAGAATTAAAAAAAAGTGACTTACTAAAAATATTTTTTTAAACGGCAAGCACGACATCATCTTTGAGAGATGATAGATGCAGATGACAGCAATGTCACAAACACGTGGCAATATAAATTTGATTCCACTCGACCACCATAAAACCTATAAAAGCGGTTAGCGGTACCCCCAAAAAGAAGTTTTTTTTTTTTAATTTATATCAGAAATGATAAGAGATAAAGCCAGTCCATGACAATTGCAGCGATACACAGAACTTTAGAGTAACAAACAAAACAAAGCCCAAACAAGCTGATTTGGCGCTCGTTAGAAACTAGATGGTTAGTCTCAACAGCCTTGTAATATCGCTAGCTGCAGAAGAAGTATCCTTCAAACCAGAACACAGTAATGTTTGCACAATACTACTTGGCGGCAGAATATCTGATAATGCGGTGGTATCTACCGAGACGACCTCCTGCTAAAGAAATCCTGTGTATTATGCTCAATAGGTAGGTACTCTACTGCTTAGTTGCTGTCCTCTGGTGTCATACTTGCTATTTGAATTTTATTTTATGTAGCATCGGGCAACTAGTAGGCGCAATAGAAACCGCAGTCGCGTTGCTATAGCGAATGCTAATTGCTGTTGCTGCGCTGCAAAAAAAACAATAGATTAATCGGCGCAGTCATGTTGCTCTTGCGATCGTTGGTTACAATTGCTACAGTGCAATAGAAACACCATCGCCACAGTCATGTTGCTATTGGGCCAGCCAGTTGCCCATTGCTGCGTTGCAATTGAAACACAACGAGCTACACGCAGTCACGTTGCTCTTGGGACTGAGAAGGGGAGCTCTTGGTTAACTGGCTACGTGAAACGTAAGCGGCTCGTGGCGACAGATGTGTACGTAAACTGAAAAAGTTATGTACCGTTTGCATGAAAAACATAAAAGTGATAGTGTGTAGAGCTCTTATTAATATAGAATATATTTCATTAATATTTTGCCTATGTAAGAATGAACCAGATATAAATGTCATCTTCCTAGAATATAAATGTATCACTTTACAGCTAGATTCAATTAAATTATTTATTTTTGGATTGCTTATTTTTTTTGTAGTGAATAAAAAAACAATGCGTAAGAAAAGCAGCAGAACTTTAAAGTTGTTATAGAAGTAACACAGACAAAGTTGTGTTTTCTGATTGGGTATAAAGTAAGAGTTAAAAATCTAGTCATAATGCTGTATATTTTTTAAACAAACGCTACTTTTGTCTTAAACTTAATACAAGTACCTATAAACCTATCACTTACAAATTTATAAAAACAAAACCTAATCTAGAAGTCCATCTGGGGACAGAAATGTGGCCAGAACGCTGGCAGCATTGCCCGCTGGATGACAACGCTAAGTATTTGACCGAAACAATTTGTATTCGAATTTCGTTTTAGAAGCAGATATATTCCCAAATGAGCTAACAGGGCAAACTGTGTCGCTTATGTAAGTTCGTGTCAACGGACCTAAAGTTTGAACTTCAGACTAGCTTAATAAGTGCCGTATATTTTTTTTAAATATATTGTTACTCTTGCTGACGTTACCGGCATAGTGTTTATTTACGATGGACAGTGGCGTGTAAATCGGTAGATTGTTTACAAGTTTCATATAATGCTCGCTGGGATAATAAACAATGCCACTTGCGTACGAGCTCCTCTTTGTATATCAAATACCTACCTCGATCAACGTTGTTAGTTTGATCGACCACTTCACTAAGTTTATTATAGAACCTTTGATTTTTGTCTATTTTTGCTAATTAATGCTTTACCAATTTTAATATGCAAATTTATGTTTTATATACGGGCTGACTGTTTGAACAGTAGCAATATTCAAAGACATGTTAGTTAGTGGTCATATGAAACGTATAAAGAAATAATTATTTAGTTTTGCTAATTGAATTAACTCTATGACTATTTACTTTTAAAATTGTGGTGTACTTTTTTTTTAAATAAAGAGTTTTTTTTTGTAATTTGGCACAGTACTTTTCTTGGAGTAGTATTTCTATGCAATTTTAAAATTTTGGTAGTCAGTAAGTAATATTTGTAAAAATTTTTTATTTTTTCACTAATACAAATGCGTTTTGAAGTAAATACTTAAAGTAAATTTGACCTATATTTTTAGAAATCTTTTCACAGAACCATATTTCGATGAGCTCCACTTTCTAGTGCCACGCTTGTAAACGTTCTGTGTAAATTTACTGTTTTTTTTTAAAGTATGTTTGGCTAGTTGGTTGACCATAGCTTACCTCGATGTGGTCGTAAGTGATAAACACACCTATCCTGAAAAAAGACTGCCGGAACTTCAACTAATACTTACCAAGCTAATCAACTGACCACTACCAAGCTACCAAGGTAGTCAACCAGCTAAGTACTAGAAAGTACCCTAACCCCATGCTATGGGTTTCCTCATGATGTTTTCGATCACCGGCAGCTCAAACAAATTGTTGGAATTTGAACCAACAACGCTTTTCGACGTGTGAACCGACCGCGCTAACCACTAAGCTACATAAGGTACATATTCTAACAAAATAATGTTTTTTTTTTTCAGGTAAGTTTCCGTTCAACGATTCCGGCGAAATTCCAAATTGCACATGAATTTAACAACTTATGATAACCTGCAGGTAAGTAGGTGCAGATATTTGCTTTACACAAAAAAAAAAGTTATATTTAACTTATTTTAATTACTAGTGAATCATTTAATATGTTTTTAATATTCAATAGTTTAATTAGAATGTATTGTATATACAAACCTGCAGATATATCTCAATGACAGTGAAAATCGTACAGTAAAAACCGTCGCGAGGTTTAGAAACAGACACGCGGACAGCGACTTTGTTTTATTCTATTTAACGGATGCAGAAGAGAAAAATTACGAACGGCAATATTGCGTTCAAACTTTTGAATACGTCACCATTGCTAAACTACAGCTTATGAGCTAATTCCACCCTGCCAATTCTAATATCGGACAGCCAGCTCTAAAAAGCGACACCGCTCTTTGATAGATATTCCAAAACGGTTCGAATCCACCATCATCGTGCGAACCGCTTAGCAATGGAATTTGCTGCCCGAGTGGGTCCGATAAATACAATCTGGGTGCCTTCAAGCCGCGAGTGAAACGGTTTCTTCTAGGCAATGGCGTACTCCATCATAAACTACATCTTCGCTTGACATCAGGCGAGATGACAGTCAAACGTAAGACTATTTATAATTAAAAAAATAATTAAAAAGAAACAATAGAAACCCCCGTTTCTACGGCCAATTTCCATAATCATTGAACAATGAGCAAAAACATTGATTGATTAACGTCGCAATTTATTGTCGGCGTTTTTCCAAAGGCATTGCCTCGGTGAAAACTTCTGCATTGTTTGCGAAACCACGGCGCCACTGTACTTACTCTATCCTATTCTATGACACTACTGTTTATTCTGTTCGCCGGCGCCATTCGCATCCGCTAGTGACGCGCTGTTGTGTCGATTGACGCGCGAGTCATAATAATCGATTTGGAGCTCAACACAATGACAAGTAATATGATAAGTGCTTGATGCAATGTTTGTAAACTGTCTGTTAATTTGAGAACTGAATGGGAAACAATATATCGGATTGTTTGATAATAATTAATTGAACAGTCCATACCTACAGGTTACAGGCAAACTATTTATAGTTGATTTGCACTGCAGCGAGGAACGTCTTAACATAAATTCAAAGTGAGGCAAAAAGTCAGATAGTAAGCAATTTTTTTGTTAGTTTTTACACGACTGCTCAAAAAAAGGAGTGTAATGTTTACAGGGTACATGATTACATTACGTACATATTATGTAAATTTCTTTACTCCATCATAACTTTACAATACCTGAACAGACTTGGATTTATAGGGTATCGTTAAAATCCTTACAACATCCCAGTAAAACGAAATAGACTTTAAAAAAATTACATTTATTTTAGGCACTCTTAATTTTATAATTATTTTAATTAAGTTCTTCTGTTTCTTTCGTTCACGACTGATCTCTTATTCATTACATACAACTTTATGTACGAAATGCAAAATTAAAACGGAATCTGAAAACAGGTTATCTCATCGATGTTAACAAACTACATTATCAAACAAGATTAAATCGTATAAATTCCAAATCGAGTCGCTTGGCGCCAGTTTTAAAGTGAAATACGAGGATTATCCATCGATATGACAGCGTTGCAGAGTGCAGTCATGCTCGGCTTGCCGTCTGTCCCCATTCCACGGTAGCGACGCGACGCGACGCGGCGCCTGTCTCCGAACGACGATTACCGGCTTCCACGCCCATCACTATTGTCTTATTCACTCGCCGCTGCCGTCATAATTGTTTCTCTCCATTAGCTACAAGCCACAACCTTTTTTCTTGTTACCATTATGCACATTGCAGTCTGATTTTACGAACGTAATGACAAACAACATACTGCAATTTACTTTATACATTGTCTCAATGTCTGAACTTTATGAGCGGTGTCGCGGCCTGTCAAGCGAGTCGGTGCAGTGGCGTCGCATTAATCATTACAGTTTTATTTCACAGCTTGTGTTACGCTATATCTGTAATTGTCTACGCTGGCGCCATCGCTCCTTGGCTGTCTGCCACTGTTGCTCTAACGATTAATTTCGAAATCTACATTGCAATAAAACTCCCTCGCTAATCTTTCGATGCATCGAGACTATAGCGGAAATGCAAAGGTGAAATTGTTAGCCGGCGTTAATAAACAAATTGGTTTTGGAGCCGAGCCATTACTCTGAAATGTTTACAATATCTGAAACAACTAAATCATTAAACGGTACAGTAACGAGTAAAATATTATAATGGCAAACATTGCAATGTGCTGGAAAAGTTTGATATGAGAGTGAGTTTTGTGGTTTTATAAAAGAATCGATAAAAAGTTTAGTCATCGTTTTCGGTGTGGATCGTGACTCGTTTTGTATGCACTTGGCTCGACGCCACCGGTGACCTCATTGCGCGCCCGTTTTTGGCGCCACCGTCGTCGCTAGAGTGATTGCTATCGCATCGATGACATGCCAAAACGCGATCCCTAAGATCTTTATCGACATCTATTTAAAAGCACGCGAAACGCGCTTCACTAGCAAAGTTTTTTTTGCGTGTGCCTTATATCTGATCGCTTGCACTTACTTTTTAATGTAGTGAATATAATATATGTACATTCTTTGTGTTGAATTATTTGAGTCCCTATATATATATTTTTTTAATACAAATGTTATGAGACGAACGATACGCTTTCCTGATGGTAAGAAATGACTCCTGTTCATGACCTTTGCAGCGATACATATAATTTTGAGACATTAGATGGTTAGTCTAACCTAACTTAATTAATAAATTGATTAGTGTAAACAAGGTACTATTTAATTTGTCTGTGCTCGGGTTCTAAAACTTAATGTACGCGACCTATTTCCAGATAATAAAATAGTAGTAATGCAGTACACGGCCACAATACACATTCATACTCTACAAAGTCGTAAATCCTTCTTTCCTGGGCAATGGGCATGTCACTCGACCGAGGCTAATGTGTTTCGGTTGAGATTGCGACACACGCGTCTAAATTGCTAGGCATAGACAGAATAAATAATAGTAGGCACAAAGTGTAGTTTTTTTCCGCACAATACGACGTACCGTCGTTTACTATCGGCGAGTTGGTGGTACAACGACAATAAAAATTATATGAAAAAAAATATAACGGGTTTTCTCTCATGCAAAAATGAATTGGAGTTATAAGAAATATACCAATCACATCAAACATCACTTCATCAGCCATAGGACATCCACTGCTGGACATAGGCCTCCTCCTGGGGGGTTTTGCCAATACTCGCCACGCTTGGCAAGCGCAGTTAGGTGTGCTTGTTTAAGGAAGACGCTCCTGGCCATCTTCCGGATTACATCCCTTAGTCGACTCTTACGGCAACCACGGGTAGAGAGGGTGGGGTACTATTCTTACGCCGGCACCACCACGGCAACACACAACACACGGCACGGCAATATACCAATACTAGAACTTTATTTTATGATAACCTGGGGCTGCGTTTTCGTGCACAATTAGTACCATAGAAAAGAAAACTAGACCGTATGCAGAGAGAGAAAACAAATCGATAAGTCTATATCAATTTGAAACGCATAATAACTACTATACTGGATGGTTTTAATAGTATTGAATGAAATTTTTCACGCATTGCACGTAAATTCAATTGGAAACATAATATTTAATTCCCGTTATCTCCAGTTTTCAAAAACATCTGCTTTATGCTTCTGTATCACAACTTCAAGACATTTCAGAGCAAAAATCTACATTGTTTTAAAGGACACGTGTACTGTGATCTATTTGTACATATGGGAACTAACCTTGAACTTTTAACAAAAGACATTTAATAAATTCCAAAAGCACTTAACCAGTACGCTATTGGCACATTTACTTAATATGTTCTTCAAGCTTCTATATCATGACTTCAAGAGATTTCAGAGCAGTAAAAAATCTACATTATTTTAAAGTACACCTGTAATGTGATCTATTTATGCATATAGTTTCCCCTTGAACTTTTAACAAAACATATGCCGCTTCATTTAATAAATTCTAAAACCTCCTAACCAGTACGCTACAGGTACGTTTACTTAATAATATGTACTAAAAGCTTCTATATCACAATCTCAAGACATTTCAAAGCAATCAAAAATCTATATTGTTTTAAAGTTTACGTGTACTATCTATTTATACATACAGTTCCCCCTTGAACTTTTAACAAAACATATGCCGCTTCATTTAATAAATTCCAAAAGGCCAATCAGAATAGTGTTATTACCTCATTTCCATTTTAAAACTTAAACACACTGAATTGTTTTATTGTACCATGTTATATCAACATGTTGATTAGAATGGACGGCTACGGCCGATTAAATAATAGTGACTTTTATGCCACGGCCTAATTAGTTGCATGTGAAATTGTATTTATGGGCCTTTCTTTATATGAGTGTAGTCTGAATTGAATATATCCTCATAATTATATTTTGTCATCATATATGTCTTGTGTTGAGGAGATAAATAATAAATAAATCAAATATTGAAAAACATTTCACACAGCGCCATCAAGCCCCAAACTAAGCAAAGCTTGTACTATTGGAACCAGATAACAGATAGGATACTTATATACTTTTTTTTTGTAAATACGTACAGAACACCTAGACACAGTATAAACATTTATCGTCGCATATATGGTTGTTCGGGTGGGAATCGAACCCACGCCCTACAGCTTTTGATATTGCACCAAATGAGCTAGTAGGGCTGTCAATAGAGATGATTGCAAATAGATAAGTGTTTTATTTAATTTGCAATCCAGGAACAAAAAAAATTTCGACGTTTAAAAGTTCCGACAATAAGACTGGTCACTTGATCGTTATTGAATAAATCTCTTTTTTTTTCTAGGCAAGTGCCTGCTTTAACTAAGACATAATAATCTAAATGAATTATTTACATTACCTATTTAACCTAGTCTTACCCGTTACATTTGCCTATGTGCTAATAAGGGTGTCAGCTAACTCCATACCAAATTTCATCAAAATTGGTTCAGCCGTTTAGGCGTGAAAAAAGTAACAAACATACAAACACACACACACACAAACTTTTACCTATATAATATTAGTGTAATTAGATTGTATAAGAGTATCTAGAATGATTATAAGTGAAGTGTCTAGAGACAATATAATTGCACAAATCTGAAAAAATTAATAACAACTGAACTGAAATCTTGTAATCAAAAACCATTCTGCCGTGCTTGAACTAAAAAGCAGTTACAACACTGCTTTCAAATTTCGTTAACGTACAGAAAAAAAAAACAAATAGTTTCTTCAACGTTTAGGGAACGAATGGCAACATGCACGTATCATGATTTTAATTTCAACGTAAAAATACACTTCTAAACTATGTTTGTAGCGATGATAGCTCAGTGGTTAGCGCGGTCGGTTCACACGCCGAAGGACGTGGATTCAAACCCCAACAATGAGCTTAAGTTGCTGTGAAGGAAAGCATCGTGAGGAAACCATAGCATGGTGGTATTGTATTTTCTAGTAGGTACTCGGCCGGCTAGCTACCACCCTCAAGTTGAAAATCTGTGTGTTCTGGCAGCCTCACTTGAGATCCAGTTCCATTCCAGGCTAGGCGTGCTTTACCATCTTTGATCACACCGTCACTTAACATCAGGCGAGCTGTGGTCAAACACCTAGCTTGTCAAACATTAAAAAAGTACATTGTACAAATTTTCAAATCATTTCTACTCCCCAAATGGAAAATACCAATTAATAAATAAAATTAAAGATTTACTGAAGCTCAGTGCGAAGTACTCCATGATGAAGGCCACCGGATGTGGCTGAAACTATAGTCGAAGTTTCCGATAAAATGAAACGTGAGTAATCCCGCATAAGTAAAACAAAAATGTGACAAAATCACGTCAGTATCCATAGTAAAAAAAGTTTAAAAGACAAAAGATTCCATGATTTACCGCGAGAACTCCATGCGTGACTGAGTCTCAGTAACTGTCTAATCAAGCTTACAACATTGTCAGAACTCAGAAGTTAATATCCATCCATCATCGAGCCACAGTTTCAACAACACATACCAAACAGACACGATATTAAATACTCTCCGCTTAATATTGATAGTCCGATCATATAAAATGTAATAGCCGATGGCTATCACAAAGTTACATTTTGTTTGACACCCACGCGCGATTTTAAGGTATTGTTAACTCTCTGTATATTTAAATTAAACTTAGCACAAATTTATTGTCTGGACAGGATATTATATTTTATTATTCGCGAAATCAAAAGACGTGTCTTGCTAGAATTATTACTAAAGCATTTTATAAAACATGACATTTTGTTTAGGAATGTGATTAGGTGCAGTCTTATATATATCTGCTCAAAATACAATTCTTTGTATAACTATTTAATTAAATTTCTATGATGCAATTTTTGTATTCAATTATTTATTTTCTTTTTAATTATTATTAATGATGGTAATTTCCTATGATTTGTATTATTTTGTAAATTTTGTTAAAATTACTTTAAATACAGTTGATGTTGACGTAATATCTTGTATTTGATACCAAATAAAAAACTTAAACTGAAACTATTGAGTTAACATCATCGCAAAGTGACTTGTCTGTCAGTTTTCTATCGGAAACACTTTGGAGTGTGCGCTTCATTTCATCTAAGCGAGCGTGCTCCACCGTAGACCGCATCTTCGCTTAACATCAGGCGAGTTGGCAGTCAAACGCAAGCCTATTTGTAATTAAAAAACGATCTTCTTTCGATATTACATTCTTCGTTTCCCTCATCTATATTCAGTATGATAGAGGTAGAGAATCATATATTCTAATTGAAGCCTCTCCGATTGGCTTTAAAAACTTTAACAAAGTCTGAGTTATATCTTTGAAAATTTTACCTCTCTAATAAGTGTGAATTGTGGGATGAAACGAAGCAAATGACATAAAGCAGATTTCCTCGTTTTAGATGACAGTTATATTACTATTCGGCCTTCACACATTAAGAACATCCTTGAAAAACATTAGCGATTCAATATGCTCTTTGTAACTTTTATAGTCTCACCTAACAACATCTTTCTCTTCGTTTCATATTCATAAAAACAGATTTTTTTGCAATATTTGCATGATATCATGACCAATTACCATAAGCTTTTAACAGTTATTCATTAGCAATTCATATTTGAGAATTTTCTCATCGTTTTTAAATAGATTATTAGTTGAGTTTAATAGCATCTCTATGGTGACTCGCAGAACAGGATTGCAACTTGATTTGTTATCGCGTTTTTTGTTGTTTCAAGTTGATTACCTTTATATATCGCATATTTAATTTATTCCACAACTTAAAAGTCAGAAACCTGTCGAATAGTAAAAAACACCTTGTGAAATATTTATTTTTAAATTAAAAATAGGCTTGCGTTTGACCGCCTACTAGCCTGATGTTAAGCGAAGATGCGGTCTACAGTGGAGCACGCTCGCCTCGAACAAACTGATTCACTCGCGACTTGAAGGCACCCAGATTGAAAACTCACTCGGGCAGCAAATTCCGTTGTTTAGCGGTTCGTACAATGAAAGTACATTAAACTTTCGCTTTTAATATCTGACAATTTTTTAATTCCTAATAGATCATTAATAATGAATTGCAAACCGTAACCCTAAATTATGAGAACTGTATTAAACTCGAAGTGTGTCTTAAAATTATATAATTGTCATTGTCTGGCTGAATTCGTGTATACATATAAGTAACATAGCAAACAACTGATATTATTTATTATTATTCCGTAGAGAAATTCCGACCCTATTATTTGACCTAATATTAAAATAATCGTTGAGCCTGAACATATGTCTCGCATTAAATTACCATTTCTTGGCTAGAAATTATAAAACCGACATCCGTCGATTATAATACAATTTGATCTCGAAATGAAATTGGTCAAACGCAAATGCGGGTAGAAAAAAGGTTTCAAATTGATCTAAATTGATGTATACGGCCACAAACCCAAATCGCATGTTATATTTGAAGTATGTATTTTTCGATATATTCGATGTAGCTTTAATTTATTAATAAATAATGGAGGACGTTTTCACACAGCATATCCTCGTTATTGACACACTTCGTATTTTTCTTCCCCTGATCTTTTCTATCCTTAGGTTGCCTGGAAGAGATCGCTTTTAGCGATAAGGTCCCCAGTTGTTTCACCTGTAAGTTATGTTTATTTCTTCTGTGTTGTATAATTTTTGTAGTGTACCTAAAAAGTTAATCAATCGATCAACATCTATGTTAGTCACACAAATGTTAGTCCTAAGTGGGTATCGAAGCCACACCCTTCAGCTCTCTTATGCGTCTAAGCATTTATAATCACCGTTTTGTGGAATGTGGCAAAGAAACTGTAGGCACAGCTGCGCCGTTCGCAAACTAAAATACCGTATCTTGCAAAAAGAAAAATCCTGTAATTTATTTTCTAATTTATTTAATTCCTAGTTACGCGAGAACACGAATGATAGATGGCCAGCGCTTAGTGTCAATTAGCTAAGAGCTTTCTAAGGAAGGGAATCGCATGCTTACCTATAAGTTATAGCGGATTAAAGGAATTAGCTCTAAATCGAAATTTGTGACTGAGCAATAACCATTAGATAAATTTATTAATTTCTATTAATTAGGAAACATTTAATAGCTTCTGTTTCCGTAGTTTCATATCTTTCTAGCGAGTTTGTGTTTTTTTAAAATTACAATAAGGCTAGTGTTTGATCGCTATCTCGCTTGATGTTAAGCGAAGATGCGGTCTACGGTGGAGCACGCTCGTCTAGAAGAAACTGATTCGCTCCCGACTTGTAGGCACCCAGATTCAGATCAATCAGGGAACAGCCGCTCGGGCATCAAATTACATTGTGTAGTGGTTCGTACAATGAAGGTAGATTCGAACCATTTAGTTCGAATTTTTGGAATATCGATCATCAAGCGGTGTCGCTTCAAGGAGCTCCTGGCTGGCTAGTAATTCTTTTGCAAAAATGTAGATATTTTATCACCATGTATTATATATTTTTTTGATTGCCACCCCCTTTTTATGGCTGACAGGCTATGTGTTTAACCACAATTGATGTTAAGTGACGGTGTGGTCGAAGAAGGTAAAGCACACCTAGCCTGAAATGGAACTGGCTCTCAAGTGAAGCTGCCAAACCACACCGTGAAGTGCTTGGAGGCAGATTTTCAACTTGAGGGTGGTAGCTAGCCACCCGAGTAGTAGAAAATAACCTACTACCGTGCTAGCTTCCCCACAAAGTTGTAAAATTGTTGGGGTATGAACCCATGCCCTTAGGCATATGAACCGAGCGCGCTAACCACTGAACTGTCATCGCTATAATATTCTGTTACAAGAACTGACTAGAACAAGATTTTTGTATTTGTACATACATATCACTACATATTATAAAACAAAATCGCCCGCCGCGTCTGTCTGTCTTATCTGTCTGTTCGCGATAAACTTAAAACTGCTAAACGGATTATCATGCGAGTTTCAATAGATAGTGATTTATGAGGAAGGTTTAGGTATATATTTTGTCAAGGTTTTGCATATATTGGTTGTAATATGATGATAATTGTAGAAAGTGTCGGAAAAAGTCAAGCCATCAGGGAGCTTTCATCAAAAACGCTGCCTAATCCCTTTGAGATATATTAAAACATTGCATGGTGGGGAATTCCTCTTTTATAGATCTACAAAAAAGTCCGCGGTGGCATATATCTAACTTTTAAGGATAGCTTACTACACCCATATCACTATCCGTGCGAAGCCGGAGCGGGTCGCTAATATACTAATAATACTTCAATAGCAAAGCTCGAACCATGTAGCTAGGATAAGTTTTTGCAGTCTAATCCACTTTTTCCTATACAATTTATTCGTCTAATGGCAAACTAAAGTACACAAGTAATATTATTAATTACAAAAATGCACTGTTTAATATGCGAAGAGTATAAATAAGAAACTATGATTATTGATCACGCAACTTAAACGCACGCTAGCAACGAAATATTCAATTTCAACACAATTAGAGAGTTAAGCGAAATCGTGCTTAGATCCATCCTCTGCAGTCGAGAAAGAAAACGTTGTAAAGTTGGACGAAAAACCGACACAGCGACATAAATTCTTTTTTTTATTATTGTTGACAGGCTAGTTGTTTCACCACAGCTGTGGTTAAGTTACCGTGTGGTCGAAGATGGTAAACACATTTACTCAGGAATGGAACTGGCTCTCGAGTGAGGCTGTCGGAACACATTCTTAGGCGACAGAATTTCAACTTGAGGGTAGTAGCTAGCGAAGTTTCCTCACGATGTTTTACTTTACCGGCAGCTCAAGCTCATTGCTGGGGTTTGAACCTACGCCCTTAGCGTTAAAACCGACCGCGCAATAACTGAAACCATCCTAAAGTTTACCTAAGACGTTTTAGATAAAAAGGGTTCAAATCCGATTGAATATTGTTTCAAGCTAAGGCTTCACATTTATAACGCTCAGGTCGGGTTCCCTCCGTCTGCCGTGGGCGGTAACCCTATAATCAGCCCCCTTTGGACCTCTTTGGGAGCGGTGCACGGTGATTATAGGAAGAATTTAACGGCTCCTTCGTTAGTTCGTCAAATCACAGGCCCATACAGATAATGGCTTAGAAGACTGCTATGTGAAACGATTTCGTGTCATTTTAGAGTTCATAAAAATTATAACCGGAGGCGTTGCGTTTTTGGAGGTAATTGTCTGTGAACTAAACAAAATGACGCTAGGTACAAACCTACGAGTAAAAACAGCAAATTATACTTAATTTCCATCAGGCGGGTGCGGCGCCGCCGGCCGGCAGTCTAGACGCAGTATCACCTGCCTGCTAAAAGCTAATTTATCGCGAAACGATGCGTAATTGATTCATAGCAGCTTGCGTACTTGTTTAATGGCGTTATATTTTTTTGTGTGTAAAAGAAATGAAACGGGACGCTTTCCTGATGGTAAGAGAGCGCCTAACCATTGCAGCGTTACACAGAGCTTTGAATAATAAAACAAAGTTTAGAGCAACGAAAGGAACCTCGAAAAACGATCTTGTACATCCACATCATCAGCCATAGTAATCATCAGTAATCAATCAATAAACATCAGTAACGTAATAAGTAACGTTAGTACTAAAGTATAAGTAGTAGTAGTAGTTTATTTATCACAAAACACTAATATTATGAAGGCGAAAGTTTGTGTGTAAATGTGTTTGTATGTTTGTTACTTCTTCACACTTAAACGAATGGACCAATTTTGATGAAATTCGGTGTGGAGGTAGCTGACACCCTGGATTAATATATTTTATTTTTATACCGAAAAACGTTGTGTTCACGTGGGAACACAACGTTGTGTTTGATGCACAATCGACCAAAAACGGCTGGTCGGATTTGAATCAGATTTGGTCCACATATAGTTTATTACCTGAATTTACGTATGGAATACTTTTTATATTACATTTTATATATTTATTTACCTATAAGGGTTTTGTCGCCACACCGCCCTGCAATCCTACTTCCTAATTTATTATAAATCCTAACTCCTACTATTTAATACTATATTAAGCGGACAAAGTCGCTTAGCTAGTGTTATATAAAAAAACGTTGAGAAAAACTCGACATTGTGTCGTAATACGTTCGTTTGATTAATGTAATAAACCCTATTACTTCGTGACAGGTAACCAACAGCATATAGTGAAAATATAATATAAAATACACTATAAATTTACACTTACCTGTTTTGGGCGTATACCGCTCGACAACTAACTTGCAATTTATGAGGTCGCACGCATGTCATAATCTAATACTCTGTTATTAACATTAAGCATTCCATACATATGAAAAATATTCTATTTTAAGACCTGGTAAATAAATTACTGTAATAATAATTGTTATTCACGTATTTTACACCGCTAATCGGTAAAACTATTCTTTTTAAATTTAGTAGGACATTGCCTGCTGCGCCATCTGACCCCTAACTAAGCAAACTGAAGAGTTTAAAAATTTAATAACCAGACTGCGAATAAAATAGCTATAATTAAAGATAAATAGCTTTTTAAACCAATATATTATTCTTAATTAAATTTAAACATATAACTTCAATATATTTTTGTAATCCTCTTTTAATTTCTTTTATTTAGATACACTATTTGATAGGTTGGTTTTTTTTATTAACATTTTTTTTTTTAAAACCACCCTCTATTGACACGGGTTATTGAGATTATCTTAACGATACCTTAATTGTCGCAATCCATTCGGTCGTCTGGAAGATACGAAATAATAAAGAAACTTACATACATACAAGTATACAAGATACGCGCGAATAACAACCCTTCCTTGGCAGTTGGGTAACAAAGCTTGTACTATGAAAGTCAGGTAACTGATAGAATACATTTTTTTTTGTGAGAACTTGTAACACATGTAGAACAGACACTAAACAAACATTTGTTTATACAACTAACGGTTCGAATCTACTTTCATTATACGAACCGCTGAACAATGGAATTTGCTGCCCGAATGGGTGTTCCCTGATAGATACAAACTGGGTGCCTTCATGTCGCGAGTGAATCGGTCTCTTTAGGAGCGTGCTCCACCGTAAACCGCATCTTGACTTGACGGTTAAACGCAAGCCTATTTGTAAGAAATAAAAAGAAGGCTGTCAAAGTATCTGATTCATATTTGCAACTTAACTGATATTTAGCAGAAATTACTTGCAATTCCAGATAACAAAACGTTAATAATTACCTACTTGGACTACAGAATCTCATTTCTCAAGAATTGAACACGACTACCGCCAATAATTTCAGCTCTTGAACGGACAAATTACGAACAATTTACCTTGTACAGTAGTTTGCATCGTCGCAAGAGATGAAAGGTAAAAACTAATAGTTACGTCAATTAAATGCCTCGGTACGGACAGGTATCGATAATCGCTATCTGTTATCGACCTGATGGATGCGGACGTAGACCTTTTCATACATATATCAACTGATTTTCACGTTGCTCTTGTTTATCTTGTGTTGAATTTTTATTTGTAATCCTTATTTTTATATAAAAGTAATGAGACGAATGAGACGTTCTCCGATAGTCGGAGATAACGCCTGTCCATAACCTATTATATTTATTTGCCGTGGTAGTGCCGGCGTAAGAATAGTACCCCACCCTCTCTACCCGTGGTTGCCGTAAGAGTCGGCTAAGGGATGTAACCCGGAAGATGGGCAGCAGCGTCTTCCTTGAACAATCACACCTAACTGCACTCGCCAACCCGCCTGCCAAGCGTGGCGAGTATTGGCAAAACCCTCCAGGAGGAGGCCTATGTGCAGCAGTGGACGTCCTATGGCTGATGATGTGATGTGATAACCATTTCAGCGATATACAAAACATAAGTAATAAAACAATGTCCAGGGCATCGCTGATTTGGCGCTCATTACTTTGAGACATTAGATAGTTATATGTTAATGAAATTACCGGGCTGTTGAGACTAACCATCGAACGTGTTAAAGTAATGTACGCCAATGCAGCGACTCAAAGCAAAGGTCATAAAAAAGCTTTTTTTTTTCTAATCTTAGATTGGTTTATTCTAAAAATAACTGGTGATTATCCTTGTCGCCGCCATGAGTCGTCCAACTAATAAATCGGTCCGATAATTTGGCCGCTCCAAGTCGATAATTGCCGATTGTGCGCCGCCAAAGCCAGAGCAGATGATTGCACAAGATTGCACTACAATTTCCCTCCAGCAAACAGTGGGCTGAATTTCCAACTTTATTTTTACTTGTCAAACAACTCGCGAACTTCGTGATTTGAATTCTGGCTCGGCTGTAACTTGTAACTGATAAAGTAAAACTAACCAGTGGTTTCTGTTGGAGACGCTTTCACCGTTTGTGTTTTCCAAGGCTCATTTGAAACTGACTGACTGCCTTGTTAGCTTCTTTGTGCGAAGTTCTGCTTCGAAAGTTGAAGGACGTGGGTACATAGATGTTTGTTCGACTAGGTGTTCTGTTTGTATTAAAAAAAAAAAAGTATTCTGTCAGCTGGTTCCCATAATACAAGCTTTGCTTAGTTCGTAGGTAGATGGTGCCGTGTGAAATGCCCTTCTAAATTGATTCAATAAAACTTTTTAGCGTGCAATTATAAGAGCCTTTTTATTTTGAAACCTTTAGCGAGCAATTGAAAGGACTTTTTTCATAAACTGTTTTCTACGTATCATCTTTTTTTTTAACGGTCGACAGGCTAGTTATTTGACCACAACTCACCTGATGTTAAGTGACGGTGTGGTCGAAGATGGTGAAGCACACCTAGCCTGGAATGGAACAGGCTCTCAAGTGAGGCTGCCGGAACACACCGTTGGATGCTTGGCGACAGATTTTCAACTTGAGGGTGGTAGCTAGCCAGCCGAGTACTAGAAAGTACCCTACCACCACGCTATGGTTTCCTCACAATGTTTTCCTTCACTGGCAGCTCAAGCTCATTGTTGGGGTTTGAACACACGCCCTTCGGCATGCGAACCGACCGCGCTAACCACTGAACTATCATGGCTACAAATCTTTTAACAAGGTAGCTCAAAGTTTATTTTCTGTGTTTTTGTTGTAATATAGTTTCTGGTGTACACAATAAAGACTTTCAACTCATCAAAACACTTTTATCGGTTGCGCTGGGCAGTCTTTCGTCGACATTAAAGACAGAAGCGTTTGTTTTCCTCCGCGGTCTAAAAGGTAACATATAAAGAAACGTAATCGTAATGTAACCCAAACAAACTCAACATTCCCGGAAGCGTAGATATTTGTTTTACATCTTCCTAAGTACATAATCTTACGAGTAGTAATAAACGTTATTTACTTAGTGGTGGGGGAATAATTTGGGCTGAGGCGCCCTGCAGAGTCCGGTACCGGAATGGACCACACATCGCAGGCGCGGAGGCTATCGGCAGTCTTTGAGAGCACGTTTCTCTTGTTAACGTGGTATAAGATGACAGAGATAGCGTTTTAATAACAAGCTATATGTTACAAAAAATCTGCCAAATTATGATGCGCTATAAAGAAGGTTCTAATATCTATCATATAAATATTAGATTTACCGTGACTTTATAATATATCATACTAGCGATCCGCTCCGGCTTCGCAAGGGTGCAATTAGATGCTAATGTGGTGCTTATGAACGTATTATACATATAAACCTTCCTCTTGAATCTCTCTCTGTCTATTGGTGGAAACCGCATTATAATCCGTTGCAAAGTTTAAAAGATCAAAGCGTACAGACGGCGGGAAGCGACTTTGTTTTATAATATGTAGATATAACACGTTTATTGCTAAGGTGAGTATATACACCTCATTTGTCCAAATACAATTCGGATAAACGAACGAACATATAAACACACAGACAGCTAAATTTTTCTTTTTTTCTCGGACAGGCCAGATGTTTGACCTCAACTCACCTGATGTTAAGTGACGGTGTGGTCGAAGATGGTAAAGCACACCTAGTCTGGAATGGAACTGGCTCTCAAGTGAGGGTGCTGGAACACACCGTTAGATGCTTGGTAGCAGATTTTCAACTTGAGGGTGGTACCTAT
Organism: Biston stratarius; assembly: GCA_950106695.1. Classification (NCBI taxonomy): domain Eukaryota; kingdom Metazoa; phylum Arthropoda; class Insecta; order Lepidoptera; family Geometridae; genus Biston; species Biston stratarius. The sequence continues at coordinate 13,737,227 of OX467117.1, read as the reverse complement.
CCAGCCGAGTACTAGAAAGTACCCTACCACCACGCTATGGTTTCCTCACGAAAATGTAAAATGATAAAACCATGCAAAGGCCCTGTAACCTTAATTATTGTCACTCACACGACCGCAACTTCTGAATTATCATACATACCATGCCTATTTGTTTTAATTAAATTGGTAGATGCACTATTATGAAAAAATGATACAGCTACTTGCCAGTGCATATTTCCAAGAACTTTGAAGAACAAATGAAGTTCTTCACGGTATCAGTGCATTGACGCTCATTATTGTAACTTGGACCACTCAAAACACATCGTCCGTTCAAATATTAGTTGTAAACGAAAGAGAGCTGTTTGTTTCTACCGCGGAACAGGTACCTACGTGGCTACTTACAATGCTTACGTGCATGGTCTGCGGTACAAGCGTTTATTTACTAAATACACAAACTAAAATGTTTTAAAATTAGTTAAAATACTAATTATGGATATGAACCAATGAAATATCATTGGACTATCTGGACAGTCTGGTTGATTTTTGGATGGCTAACGGAGTATGATGTGTGGGCGGCATTACTGATAACAATGTTAGGTTCTCAGCTTATACGATCTTAGAAAGAACGAAAAATTAATCTTTTATTTATTTATTGTCAGCCTCAAGGCTCCCTTTCCTCCTTCCAGACTGCCCGGTATTTGGTGGTCCAGTGACTGTGGTGAGGATTTAGTTCGTCACACCACCTTCGTCTGGGTCCATTCTGAGGTCGCTTAAGTTTTGGGGTCTAAACTGTGGTGGCCTTAGCCCAGCGGTAGATGGACATGCGATAAACGTGGCCCGCCCAGTCTTTTTTTTATACTGAATATGTTCGCCTTTGACCACATCCTGCCTGATGTTAAGCAACGATGTGGTCTAGGATAAAACACGCTTACCTAGAAGGAACCTATTTACTCTTGATTTGAAGACACTCATATTGTCCCGCATTTTGGTTTTGAAGTTTTAAAATAAATCAACAAAATTCCTAAATCTTAGAGATAACTACATCCTCCATCCTTCAATAAATTTAACATTAGACGAAGCTGTAAGTCGATTTGCAAGAGAGACTTGCAAGTTGCAAAATCAAAAACCACGCATCAGCTATGAACATATATATGTACACTACCTATATATACACATATATACAAAGTCAAATCTAAAGAACCACAACGTTACATCAATAAACGCTAAATAAGAATTGATGTTATTCGTAAACAGTATTGAAAGTGACCATAAAACTACAGCTAAATATTTTATAACGGTGGGAAAAGAATTTTTTTTGTGTTAATATATTTTTTTGTCAAAAGCTATTGCGTAATGTTTATTATTCTTTAACGGCCTTGCGAATAAAAATCTTTATTTTATTGCTTTAAAGGTTAGCGTAAAAGTAACCGGTGGCGGCAGGGAGCCACTGGTCAATATGATTACGAACGACAGCTATAAATCTTACATAGTATTCTTAGAGTTCAAGAATCCACCTAAGATTCCTCGCTTCTATAATTTAATTATCACACTTGCATATTTTAAATACATTTATACACATTTTTTATACTTATGACAAATAGTAGCGATTCGTCGTTTAAATAAATAATTAAATATCATAGCACATTACACACAGCGCCATCTGACCCCAAACTAAGCAAAGCTTATAACCAGATAACTGATAGAATACTTATATATACTTATTTTTTTGTAAATATTAAATAATTATAATATATTAAATTTTATACAACAAAATGTTTACCCTAATAGTAAGTAATAATATTTTGAAATACAATTTTTCTGGAACATAAAATAACTTATATTTTATCAATTATATCCTCTTTTTCGTTGCTGTGTATAAAAAGAACAAAGCGGCAATTAGAGATTATAATTATTATAAGATATTTAGAAGCATATAAAATATATAGTCCAGTAATTTTTTTAGTTTCACTTAAATAAACATTAAAACGAGAATTTCAAGATGAATATCTTGGATTTTTTATGCCGTATACTTCAAAAGAATTTAAATTATAACAAAACCTTTTTAGCGTTAAATACAAAAATATTTAAGGCATACGATGTAGCAGTGGTTAGCCCGGTCTGTTCAGAAGCTGCAGGGCGTGGGTTCAAAGCCCAACAATGAGCTTGAGCTGCCGGTGAAGGAAAGCATCGTGAGGAAATCATAGCATGGTGATAGGGTACTTCTAATACTCGACTGGCTAGCTATCACTATCAAGTTAAAAATCTTCACCAAGCACCTAACAGTGTGTTCCGGCCTTACTTGTGAGCCAGTTCTATTCCAAGCTAGATTTGTTTTCCATCTACGATCACACCGTCCCTGAACATCAGGTGAGCGAACAACTAGCCTGTCAACCATAAAAAAATTGTTAAAAATACAAAAGCACGTACCTATCTACTAAATCAATGCAATAGTCCAAGCAAAACAGTAGTAAAAGTAGTACCCTTAACGATATAATGTAAATAAAAAAATTACAACTGACGTAACTCATTGCAATAAATTAGAAAGTTGACAACCAATTTTTCAAGCCTTATAGCAATGTTAGCTTTTATGCCGACACCTTAAGGCATTTTGAACATTAAAAATAATGAAATTAGCTGTCGATTGTCAACTATTAATAAAATACATCTCATTCAAAGATAAATAACGTTATTTAAAACATAGCTGCGTTTGTTTTTTTGGTCGTCGAACTCTCATCTCTACGCTCTATCACCGTTTTATCTTATGAATCTTTATGTGCTAGAATTCGGTGTTATTTTATTCAGAAAACACTCAGAGTTAATTGCCATGAACATTTACATGTTTCGCTTCTGCATGAATACGACAAAAACAATACTGTTATCGTATAATCACGTTGCTGTATTCATATCGAATAATAAAACCTGTTGTTTTTATAATAAAATTGTTAGAATAATACAGTTTGAAAAGGTGAAGGGTTCCTCGAAAGTGTGAGCAAATTGGGTCATTCCGGCGCACTTAACAGTGACGAAATGACTTTTGAATTTGGATTACTATCTAATGAAAAAGTTTAAACGTAATTCGTTTCGATAAAGTCCTGGCCGGTAATAAAATAAAGCGCGCCTGCCGACGCGGCATTCGTTAGCCGAATTAAATAAAAAAATACACAGGTCCTTTTTTTTTCTCTTTCTTCTTGGCATCGCACTCTGTATTCTGCCAGTTTCCATTTCTGAATTTCTCTGTTCCCAACAAAATAGTTACAATAAACTTCCAAATTTTTGAAAACGTATCTAATATTAATATAAATTTGTAATTTTTCTCTATTTATCTAAATATAAATATTTCTCACTACTAACTGCATCTCCTATTTATTTTTCTTATAGAGGAGGATGAAAAGCAGTGTGTGCCACACGGTACCAAATTTATTTAACCTCGAGCGACGTACTTTGAATCCCTCGCTATACGCTTAGGAGTCTACTCTAAGTCTCGCTTCGCTCTGGATTCAAACTATCACTCTCGCCCTCAATACATTATTTTACTCCTTTTTAATACAATCTACAATTACTTGCCTGTTAAAAAAATTAAATCTATAGCGTCTAGCATAATAACTGCACTTAGCACGCGCGCGCCAATTTAATGTCTCGACAGAGTCATTAGCTCTTATTTTTTCGCATGGGTGCTAATTTTAGTTAGTAATGATAGTCATTTTAGTACATCACTAATTCATCGTCCCGTTATCGTTATAATATACGTGCAACTACCTAATTATATAAAGCGAAATTCCTTAGTTAAACTTCGAAAAGAGTACGATTATAATTATGATAATTTAAAACGAAATATACATTAAATTGAACAAATAAATAAAATATATGAAACAAGAAAATATTCTCATCTGAAATTGTTATGTACAAACTTTTCGATATGTGTACGTGTACTAAAAAAATATCTTACATGTAATAAATATTTTATTGTATTTCATACATATTCACGTGGTGTTCAGAGGCTAAAGTCGTATGATACTTTGCAGAATGTACTGTTTTGTTTCGGTAGGTGGCATACCACCATGGTTATCCTCGAAACATTACTATGAATATGTATGAAATACAATAAAATATTTATTACATGTAGGTAAGATGTTTGTTTAATGCACGAAACATATCGAATAGACTGTAATGTATAAAAAAAAAATTAGAATATTTTCTTGTTTCATACTTTCGTGTTATAATTTTTGAACTAATAAATATTTTGTAAACACATAACATTTTTTTTTTCTGTTTAATGTTTGTTGTTTTGCATGTATCTGTAACGTATAAGTTACAAGAGTGGACTCTATAGATAACTTTAGTTTTCATGACTTTGACTAAATATATCTCTCAAACGGTACGCTTGACAAAAATATGATGTAACAAACCCTACCTTCATTTTAAAGTCTACAAATGATGGGGAGGGGCGTATTTTTTTTTTTTTTTGTATTATTTACTTTGTGTCCCCTAGAGGGCGACATGTTCAATTTAATGTGATGTCACATTGCCTACAACCAGTGGAAAAAAAAAGGCGCTTCCAACGACACCTCATTTGTCAAATTATGACAAGTAGTTTAGAAGTTATGAAGGAACAGATGAACATACATACAAGGTATAAAAGGTATACATACACACAAACTAGTCAAAAACATAACCCTCCCTTTTGCTTCGCCTTAGTCGAGTAATGATGCTTACGTCGAGCTTACACGTCGACACGAACAAATTTTCACCCGATGGTGAGTGAAATAATAAATGTAATTTCTTATGACAGCGTAAAACTGTAAACATAAAGTTCTACTGGTTAAAGAAATGTTACACAAACATTTTATAAATGAAATGTTTTAAATCTTCCCAAACCAAAACATTGCGCAACTTTCATACTAATTAGTATTCAATCATCGACAGAATCGAAAACAAATTAATTAAGGTCTCGGACCGGCGGCGTTCAAAGCTGCTCAATTAAAACTGATTATATGATAGGCCATTGATAGGCAGATTTATAGAGGCACTAAACTTCATTCTGTATCTACTGTTCGTCTATTCTGAACTGCACTCGACGCATCAATCGTAAAGGTTTTATGGTTTACATCTATATTACTTTTAATTGTGTATTGTGAAATGATTTGATGAAAGGTTGAGATGAAGTAGATTGACTTGGTGGTAGATTTCCTTAGCAAGAAGTCGTCTAGGTACCACCGAAGTACGAGATATTCTATCGTCAAGCAGTAGTGTGTAATCATTACTGTGTTTCGGTTTGAAATTTACTGCAGCTAGCTAAATTACAGGGGTGTTGAGACTAACCATCGAAAGTCTCAAAGTAATGAACGCCAAAGCAGCGATGCCCGGGACTTTATTATGCAAAAGTTCTGTGTATTGTCATGCACATGCGTTATCTTACCACTAGGAAAGCGTACCGTTTGCCTCATTACTTTGACATTAAAAAAAAAACTATTTCTTGATACAGGGAAAGTTTAGGAGCCGTACGATTGTATCCGTCTCTTGCGACTACATATCACAAATCTACATCCTTGTCACGGTTCATAGCTGGATATTGGCTAGATATTGTATTGGCCTCTCTCAAAACTTCCAGGACACGCTACACACCCCGAACCTTAATATAACCTATAACATTGTAATTTGTTAGCCAAATAGAGGTCAGACCTAGTACAGTTTTTTTAATGGTTGACAGGCTTGGTGTTTGATCACAGCTCACCTTATTTTAAGTGACAGTGTGGTCGCAGATGGTAAACACACCTAACCTGGAATGCAACTGGCTCTCGAGTGAGGCTGCTGGAACACGCCGTTAGATGCTTGTCGGGAGATTGTCTACTTGAGGGTGTGAGTGGAGTGAGTGGTAGCTAGCAAGCCGAGTACTAGAAATGGTTTCCTCACGATGTTTTCCTTTACCGGCAGCTCAAGCAAGCATTGTTGGGGTTTGAACACGCCCTTCATGCGAACCAACCGCAATAACTACTGATCTGACATCGTCATAAAAATTGAATATAAAATAGACTCAAAAAATCATTATCATTATGGTCCCATAAAACAAGAACAATCAAATGACCACTATGTTAAATTGCTTTGATAAGTAATACAAGATCTTGTCAGGTTAGGTGGACGAAATTAAAAAAAAACCCACAGATTATATAATTTAAAATTTCTAAATATCACATCGTTCACACGCTTTTGTAGACGCATTACATTATCATTTTATGCATTTGATTTTTTAAAAAACACTGTTTTGCTTAGGCTTGTTTTTAACATTTAAGAAATCGCCGTGACCCCATATTTTATAATACGGCAGAAACATGTTCTAGTTACCACAGTAAAGCCAAATAATAGTTTATTTTAACTTGAAAACGTTAAAACCACGAAATAAAAAGAATTGTAGCTAACTGTTCTAACGTTCTAATGTTACACGTCTAAGACAAATCGAACCACCGCAACGGGAGTTCACGGGTGCCTACCACGAAGACTCGACAAGAAAAAAAATATCGAATATTTTTTTACAGATAATGGTACTTCGCGAAGCTACTGTTAAATACTACGTTAGTTTTAATTTATTTGTTTCATATAGACAAAAATAGTACAACTCAATAAATTAAAGCTAAATCAATTTCTACCAGCTGTATGAGCATCTAAATTTCCAAAATTGGAGATAATCTAAAGATGATTGGGACATATTCCTTCCACTACAGCTGACCCGGTGTGTGTTGGCAGATTTATTTGTGGAATGAAACCTTTTCTTCTGGACTCGATGAATATTTAGGTTTTCTAGCAATGTTTACCTTCACGTCTTTAAAATGCATAGAATAATATAGAATATTTGTATTGTCCTTATAGCTACATATGTTACACAAGGCAAGTTAAAATAACAAATTCATTAATAAAATTACTTGATATTAAAAAAGGATAAGAATACAAATGAACAAATGTCAATGCCTGATAATAACAATCATGAATAATATAAAATGTCAAATGAATATTAGAATGTCAGTCATAATATTAAATAATGTCAATTGTATAATGAAAAAATTCAATTAAATCTAAAAAAAATCTATTAAAATGCGAGATACTACTTTCATGAACGTGGGGCGCGTCCTTGACTAACAGAAACGCTAACTACTTTTTTACCTTTGCTATTGTAAACAAAGAAAATAAACTCTTTAATGCTTATTACAAATATTTCCTAGAAATGTAACCACGATTTCTAAAATTTTAAACTTACAGATTCCTCACTTGTCCCGTCCTTTTGATTGAAAGTCTAGCGACATTAGCATATGGGCTCGCGCTTCAAATATACGATGTCAAGTGGGTTTACATGGGTGGAATAACAATTCTCGCGGCTTATGTCTGCTGATTCATCCCGTTGCTATGCTCTAGTGATGAAACAGCTTGTCTAGGCTACGTATCAGGAATTGTTATAAAACCTTTCATTGATTCGTCATCTTTCTTTTACCGACATTGACGGCCCTGTTACCTGATTTGGTAGTAGTTACTTTTTCCTTGGTGGTATATCTCCTTATAAAGGTCGTCTAGATAGGTACCACCGCAGAACTAGAAATTCTGCGCCAAGAATTAGTGTGTAAACATTACTGTGTTCCGGTTTGTAGGGTACTGCAGCTAGCGAAATAACAGGGCTGTTGAGACTAACCATCGAAAGTTTCAAAGTAATGAGCGCCAAAGCAGCGATGCCCTGGACTTTGTTTTTAATACTCAAAGTTCTGTGTATCGATTCAACGGTCATGGACAGGCGTCTTTTACCATCAGGAGAGCGCCTCGTTTGTCTTAGTACTTTTACATAAAAGGTATAAAAATTAAAAGTTACTTCCTGGGATGAAGGCCGTGGTTTCGATTTCCATTTAGGTCCTAGGACAAACATTACAAAAAATTAAATAGGTCAATTATATAACACAAGCTCTGCTTGGTTGGGACTGGATGTCGCTATGTGAAATGTCTTCAAATACGAGTATCTATTTATCATACAAAAATTATTTACTTTAAACTGTCCAACTGTCCATTTTTTATGATAATAATTTAGCATATCTCCAAATGTTTATTATGAGACAACTTCTGCCCATTACTTTTGCAACATTATGTTTCTAAACTCAATTCATTTATGTCGTAATTTTATTTATCGGCAACTGGCGTTTACATTATCTGACCATCCTCTACTTTTTTTTTCTCTGATTAGTCATACGGCGGTCCACTGTAAATAAAATAAAATAAAAATATGTTTATACACTCAGTAAACTTGTACAGTAATTAGACCGGACCCGTGGTAGAGCCTCAGATTCCGCACATCTACACCGACCGCATTCCAACTTCTTTCGCCGCTCCATCGGCCCTCGCGGGATATTCTGTAAGTGCATTCCGATTAGAAAAAAACATCAGATAATAACACGTTACGAAACAGTTTATTTATACATGCGACTTAGAAGTGGCAACGGTCCTAGAGAAAAGTTTTGATTTTGCGTTTCTCTTCCCTTTTGTTTTAGAATTTCCGTGACCCATTTCAATCAAATAATGATGCATCATTTTGTTGTTTTATTTTTCTTTTATGTTAATCAACTCAAATTTTCAAGAGTAGAGCTCCATCCCGCAGTTTCACATATGTTATGCAAAATAATAAATATGGGGTACACCTAAGTTCCCTTCCCAGCTTTTCCAACCCAGCAGAGATACGATACAGATTAAAAAAAGGAAAATAAAATGCGGGTAGTTTAGAAAATAGTAAGTTATAAGGCTTGTGATTCACGCTGCGATTGCGAAGCTTGCCTATAACTACAAGTTGTAAATCTTATTTAGCATGCGTTGTTAGTAACCATTAAGTAACCTAAGTTTGTTTGATGCTGATTTGAATACATGCTTGGAAGTAGGCGCTTACGTAATATTTATTTCAAATCTATAGATTGTACTTATTGTCTATCCTAAGTTGGACTGCTTGTCGGCTACATCCGCTGACAGTAACTACTGTTTTTTTAGTTGACATACTAGGTGTTTGACCACAGCTCACCTGATTTGAAGGTCGATGATGGTAACACATATCTAGCCTGGAATGGAACTGGCTCTCAACTGAGGATCTCTGAAGACACTTTTAATTGCTTGGCGACTGATTTTCAACTTGAGGGTGGTAGCTAGCCAGGCAAGTACTAGAAGTACTTTCCTTGGTTGGTTGGTTTCCTCACGCTATATGGTTTGGTGCTCATTTTGGGGTTTGAACCTTTCGGCGTGTGAACAGACCGCGCTAACCATTGAGCTATCATCGCTACAAGTTTGATTATTGATTTTGGATTTTCTCCCAAGGTTTAAGTAGGAATTTATTAATAATTCTTTGAAAAACCTAATGCTTACAACATAATCTTAACTTTAATGATTCCTCGAGCGTAAAAAAACTGACTAAAATTCCAAGCACATTTTTCACACTACTTAAACTTTTGCGCCCCAAGTCGATGACCCAACTTTCTCGCTAGCGTTAAACATTTCACACTTAAAACGTTGCAACATCAAAACTTTACATGTCATTTTACCACCTAAGTCGCTAAACGCGCTGTATTTACCTAGCGACTGTCACTGTCACCGGCCAATGTTTACGCACAGAATTGAAATGGTAAACAAACTGATAAAGGGCTTAAATTGTTTACGCAATGCACGCGCCTCAAACTACTGTATGATTGAGTGGCCTTTATAAAGCTACAATCATTCTATTGAGGCTTAAAACGATCGGCATTGTGGTATGACATTAATGTCGCCTACACAATCGAAAGGGTACGGGACTCCGAGGGATCAATAAAAAAAAAGAAACGATCAGGTAACCGAGGCTTTGTGGTCCATTGTGGACTAACGAGGCGATGAATGCTGCCAACAGGTGGCGTAAAATACAGACATTCTGGGTTTCGTCGTTTTGCAGTTCGACGAACGAACATTATTCAAATTGTATTCGAAGCGTGAAAGCTCGATAACCTCCGACAGTACGTGGACCGACTGATAATGTTATTTAGATAGATGACATCCTTAAATCGTTGTAATAAGAGCTAGGGACGGCGCTTGATCCGTGTTTGGTCTCGAAATAGAACCGATACGTAGCGGGAGAGCTGTGGATCACCACATACTGGAGAAAATAATTAAATTGTGTTGTCGAATTAGACGTGCTGCGACTAAACCTATTCTGCTGATTACTACTTTAATGCGGACTCTTTTTTAAACACTTCCATGTTTGACCAGTTGACCACAATGGCTGATGGCGAACCTCGGAGACGTACGCAGACTTAAAACATTACTGTGCATTCTAATATTGACTCGTAAGAAAGATATTTTAAAGTTAGATATAAGTAAACACGCTTCACCTTAGAACACATTGATTAACATCAGTCAGTATAAAGTCTCCAATGACTTTACCCTGACTGCTATAGAATATAAAAACAAACCAGTTCAATCATATCCATATCTCCCTTTTAGTTATTGGCGTAATGCTTCAACATCCTTCAAATCAAAGCAAGTAAAGAATCATCTTGGTGTCAAATTGTTTAGGTATCTTTATTTTATTGTTATGGCTTCTTTTGTCCTCTGTCTTGCTATCACTACCTAAAGGCATTTTTTATATTTATTATATACCTACAAAATGTTTACAAGTTGGACCAGTCTTTTCATCATGATCAAGTATATAATTGATTTACTCGACCGCAATTTGTAACCTATAATTTTGCAGATATTAAGACAAATCAAATGACACTTCGAATAAGACCTAAAATTTAAACAGATACATTTAAAAAAACATAAACATGATTAGAATCATATCTTTTATATATTACTATTCAATTTCTTGAGGAGTATGGTAAAAAAGCAGTGAAAGCAACTACTACTAGAGTTATTTAGACCAAAGCCAATGAGTGTCTCGGGTTACATCACAGACAAGAAGCTACGTTATATTATAACCATCGTCCAGCCAATAAACACAGGCACGGGTTGGTGTTTGGACAAGCGATTTTCTCAGTTATCTTGGAATAGATAGCTCTTGGGTACGCCGGTCTATAATAACATTTGCATTTATTGCCCACTCGCTTTGCTTGGCCGCTGCGCTCGTACCTATATGCTTATCAAGATCTCAGCTTAGCTATTGGAATAATTTTGCGTGGGTAATGAACGCTACTTCAACTGTCTTATCATAACTATTTTCGTTCAACACTTCTCTTAGACATTCTTTAGTCTTTAATGTTTGGTTGTTAACATTGTTGTAAGAGAATTCTGTTCTGATACAAATAAATTTCTTTTTGATAGTAAAAGCGAGACCTAAGTAATCTCATAAGTAAATTTTTATCAATAGTTTTTCGATCAACACGCAATTTCCAAAGTTTCTGTTTATCTATTTTATTAACCCCCGACGCAAAAAGAAAGGTGATATAATTATGTTTGACCCGTCTGTCTGTGGCATCGTAACTCCTAAACGAAGAAACCGATTTTGATGCTGTTTTTATTGTTTGGAAGCTATCGTGACAGAAATGGTTTTTAGCTATAATTTATGAAGATCTGTTCAGACGTTTGATTATCATCAGCTCATTTCCTACTTGACAAAAGGGTCTTACTATGTTTCACAGATCCGCTTGATTTGAAATTTGGTGTACTGTTACTTCGGTGGTAATGTACTGTACATATATTTCAAGATTTATGTTGTATATAATCCGGTGTATAGTTATTATATGGGAGTTTTATAATTCTCACTTTATACTTGTTGTTTAAGACATTAGTTTCAATATAAACTTTCTATCAATAAAGTAAATTTTTACACATTAACTGATTAAAAAATTCATGCATTAGAATTATTTCTTAACACATTCACCGTTACATAGCTTTCAATACCGGCACAGTTTATTAGCTAGTGCCGTTCCAAGTCTCAGTATATCCCGATGTGGAGTGAGATTGCAGCCATTTGTCTGGGCATAAAGATGCAGCCTTGGGTGCTCAGATCGGAGATAGTAGAAACGCTAGCCGACCTACAGAAGCGAAGAGTTTATTCCAAAAAAAATGCAACGTTTGTGATGCGGTGCAATGTGATACGAACGCCAAACATATGACGTTACAACTTGATTTTTATAATTAGTGATAGTTTACAGCTGGTGCAAGATGACGGGTTTTTTTAAGAAGCCATCTGTCTTAAGTTCGATTAGTTTCGCAACCAAATTAAGTAACCCCGGATACAATTTTTACGTGTACCCGGGTACCATAGTTAGTGTCAATGTCCGGGATATTCTGAATATCTGACAGCTTTCCCGCACGATCCACTACCATCAGTTTAGTTTTTTGTTTATCGCTAGTCCTGGTGTCTCACTCCATCTCTAACCTTTGTAGTATCTCCTTCATATAAGTAAAGTATGTAGCGAGCAGCAGAGAACGACACCAAAAGTTAATCCAAATTACTTCTATTGTGATTTGGATATAGTTTAGCAACCTCCACAACTATCATATTGAGAAATCTAAGTTCCTGCATAAAATTTGTTAAATATTCTTAATTACTTCATTCATATTTACCGGTGCCTGGCGACTTACTATTGTTATTATCAGCAGTTAAACTTCAAGCTTATATATATTCTGATCTGCCGTCAAACACTTAATCGTGTGTTCCGGCATTCTCACATGGGAACCAGTTCCATTCCAGGGTGTGCTTTAATCATCTTTGACCATACCGTCACTTAACGTAAGGTAAGCTGTGGTCAAACACCATAAAAAAATGTTTGACAGGCTAGATATTTTGACTGTAGTCTTATAGGCTTACTTGATGTCAAGTGACGATGTGTTCGGAGATGTTAAACACACTTAGCCTGGAATGGAACTTACACTGATTTCACTGTTAGGTGTTTGACGGAACGCTTACAACTTGAAGGTGGTGGCCAGCCGAGTACTATAAAATATCCTACTATGCTTTGGTTTCCTCACGATGTTTTCATTCATCGGCAGCTCAAGTTCATTGAATTTGGCGCGCCAACCACTGAGCTATTGTTGCTACATAAGATATATAATTAGTTTCAAATAAACTTTGTAAACTAAAGAACTTTCTAGATCCGTATAGATCTTATATTTAAGAATCCTTAAAAGGAACTGTCTGGCGTCTGAACAAGGTGCATGTTGAATGTAATTCATCGTCATACAGATAAAAATATTATTTTAATTCGAAATCTCACTTTCTCACTTGTAGCTACTGATGTAGCCGACACTAATTGCTAAAGGCAAGATTACTGGCGCCGTCTACAATTACGCACCGATTGTGGACATACATTACAGAAGATCAGGACCTGATCGGTCTAGGTGATAAAGAGATGGAATTAGCCACCGATTGGACTCGGAATATCTGCATGCAAAATGAGGGTAGAAAGCGTTACAGCAGATGAAGTAACATTTCATACCGGCGAGTATTTTCATTCGTCGTTTCATACGTATAATCAGTAAAGGATATAAGAAAAAATATCCACTTCTACTAAAGTAAGTTCTTAATTATTATCATCCATATGCCCTAATACTACTTCTGGATCAATATATAGATTTCCTGTTATATGGCATAGATTCTCCGGTTTCGGTAGTGTTTCTACCCAACTAGAGGAAGGATTATATTTTAAACCGTCTATGTTTGTCTTTACGTATGTTCCACCGTAGTACCGAAACTACTCACCCGATTTCGATAAATGAGATTATCATTCGATTCGTTATTATACTCTGAGTGACATAGTAGTAGTAAGTATTGTTTTTTGTTAGTAAAGTTTCTTTAGTGATGCGTTTCTTAGAGTCATTCTTTTAGATAAGAAGAACTAGTCCATAGCTTATATACATACTTATATGTAGTTGCAACACGAAACCATCTTGTTCACAATCAACCTCATTCCATTCAATGAATTCTTATCATCATCAGTCAAATTCGACATCCGAAACTCTAATTTACAACACTAGAAGCAACAAATCAAACTGTCCGAATCAAAATTGACAGCCAATAAATAGCCCCAAATAGCGGACATTGTGTCGGAATGCCAACAAGGCCGCTCAGCAGCCTTGCTTTCTGCGTCATCCAATCAGCATAAAGCCACCTCGTCCCCCAATCCGAAAAGTAGAGAAACCGGCCCCCACTCGCGCCATCATTATTAACGTAATAAAGTACTAGATAAAACCCAGTCGGACAGCGTGTGAACGGAGAGAAAGCTGTTGCCGCTACATGGGCTATTCGCTTAATAACCCCCACTGCTAAGTCAAATGCTTCTCAAACGATTGATTATGAAGCCCGAGACCGTTGCCGATTAAAGTCCATTAATTATGATAATCTAATGACACAACTAAAATCACAAGAAACACTCTTTTATCGATACGTGTGGAGATGGCATTCCATGCAGCATGCACGATAGCAATAAAATTGAAATACCTCAACACAACACAAGTTTGAAGATAATCCGACAAGAATAACTGTGTATTTGGAGCGGAGTAAATTTCTCTATCTAGACGCTTGATCTAGATTGAATTCGCGATCAGAAATGAACAAAATAAGCTAAAGGATTTTGGAAATATGATACGGATTAGGATCATTGCTAGTGTCTGTAATACGTGCCATATTCAACAAAATATTTATGGTTTTCTCTCACATTACTGGAAAAGTAAAAAAGCTAAACTCAATTCTTTCTTATAAATTCGTAAGTAACAAAAGATTCTTCTTTTGCTATAACGTTCGCGTGTTTCTGCAATGTAATATCTTATCAGAGGGCTTACACAAAGTAACATTCGATATATTCATAACCCAAAGTTACATTCGATTACCGATAACGCTAATAGAAGTCAAAAATGTATAGGATTGACATAAGCACTGCTGGCCACGTGTCATATTGACAGCTTATGTCAATCCGCTCAATACCGTACATTTTTCTGGTCGCAAAAAGAAAATAGTTTTTTTTTAAGTTTGACAAGCTGGGTGTTTGACCACATCTCATCTGATGTTAAGTGACGGTGTGGTGGTTAAAATTTCTCCCGGGCTAATTGTTAAGTTTTTAACTTTTATTGACTTTTCTAATTTAAGACAATTTTTTTTTTTCTTTATAATCTTATAATTTCTCTTATAAACTCAAACTGAAATTGCTCAAAGTCGAAAAATATCTTCATAAAGCCAACTTATAAGCTCTTTATTTTCTTTTATTATTTCTTTATTTAATTGTTTACATATATACTATACTTAATTTTTCGTGGAATATGCTATCGACCATTACTATATATACTTTAATTTTTTCTCCTATGCCACATCATTAAAAGTAAAATATATCTTTTATGTCTTCTGCAAGCATGTTTCGACCACGTTTTGCAAAAACCGGCTTCTGTATTCCGATCGTATCGAGTCGACTCCACTTTATTTGTTCAGTTTTAAACTAATATAACTTCATCGATCTCGAATACTTTAAAAGTGTATCGATATTGTGAAGAAACCGAGCACTACACGTTCCTTATCCTGTTAAATTATAGATCACGATTGTCTGTTCTATGAGCACAATCGTGGTTTCATGTCAAAGGATTTCGAACGGCAAATAAATTTTGAAATTCTGGTCGTCTAACCAGCTACAACAAACTAGATCTACTTAAGTTCGAAAATAACTTTTCATGTTGTTTTAGTGAATCACATATATACGAAATAATGCAATTTAAACTAATGCACAAAAAGGAACCGGCATTGATCCTTTTTTAAATTTTCCGCAACGAATCGCGTAATTGAGTTAACATCTCATTTGTCTTGACATAAACAAACAAAACAAGAAGTTATTTTAAAAATTAACACCGCATTTTAGGTGGCACGCGACAGAGGGTGACTGATCGCCTCGAACCCTTTAAATTGAGTCTCGAGTATCCTAGCAGATGAATTACACCCGTGAAGAGTAAATTTACCGTGAACGCTGGCGCCCTTTAAGCAATAGGATACTTATAAATTTCAACGTTAAAAGAAAAAGCTTCGATGCGATAAGAAGCACTTTCCTTTATCTTATAGTGTTCTAACAAACCCACATTTATACATCCCATCTCGGACTCATTAGGTGTACCGTCCCTTTCTCCTCTCGCTACGTCCTTTTTACTCACGTCTTCGGAGGCCCATTTATCAATTCCAAATAACATGCCGGGACCTTTTCTCTTTTGTTTGTTTATTTTTTATTTACCTTACCCTTCGGTGTTCACTTTGTGCCTTCGTTTTTGACTTGAAATTGATTGTAAAGTCGGCCTAATGGCATCCGTCTATCAGAAAATAATGCACGATGATTCGATAATTCTAATTGTACAGCTAATGAATGTGTTATTCTTAGAATTTCCGCACGAGAAAAACAAACAATTGATCTATAAAATTAAGTTTGCGATGCAGCTGTAAGAGCTCATAAACCTTTCTGCTTTATGAGTGTTTTCAGTCTCACAGTGAACGCATGGGGCTACGCAATTAATGGAAGCAATTTCGCGTGGAGAAGCTATTAAAATGTGCTATTAAAGGTTTCCAATTTCAGTGTACTTTTTACTTATCTGCTTTGGATTTTTATGCGTCTCGATTTATTGATTGCTAGCTCGCATTGCTTTGGCGACTAAATCTTCAGATTTTTAATGAGCAAGAACGAATTTAAAATTTTCTTACTAACCCAGACTTTCAGCTTTTTATTGATGCCCAATTACATCGTTTTCTCAATCTCGTTTGTATAAACATGTTCTTAAAAGGTTCTTTATTTGATTACACAAAGTATCTGGTTTTTATCTGAGTTCTCGATCGTTGTCCCGTCGAAGCATCATCGGGGCTCACTAATCATCTCGAAAAAATCGATTCCGTGAACATTCAAGGTATTTAAAGATGCCAGAGATCGGAGGGGGTCTCGTATCCTAAGTTTTCTGGGTTCAAATCGGGCGGCGGTCGTCTGAAATTAATTTCGTTTTGTTTCGTCTGGAGTCGGCATTTACATTGAATGTGCTCAGAGGCTGGCCGTTTGTTGGGATATTTATGTAGGGGCCCGACGTGTATGACGTACGCATTATTCATACATGGAGCCTGCCTCGGACCAGCTGTATGTTATTTTTACTGCTTCATTGGCTTGTCGCTACGACCATATGAGATGAAAGGGATTTGTTGACTATTAGAGACTTTGTTATGAAACTTTTTATAAATGTCCGTGGTGGCTTCTGGTTATAGAAACTATTTACGAAAAGAAATTTTTGTAGCGATGATAGCTCAGCGCGGTCAGTTCACATGCCGAAGGGCGTAAGTTCAAAGCCCAATAATGAGCTTGAGCTGCCGGTGAAGAGAAATATCGTGTGGCATGGTGGTAGGGTACTTTTCTAGTATTCTGCCGCCGAACATTTAACGGTGTGTTACGGCAGCCTCACTTCAGAGCCAATTCCATTCCAGGCTAAGTGTGTACCATCTGCGACCACGCCGTCACTTAATATCAGGTGAGCTGTGGTCAAACACCTAACCTGTCAAATATTTAAAAAAATTACGGCCATGTGTTAAAGTAATTGTGGTAAGCTCGTATAACGATTTACCTTCACTAAAATTGCAATAGTCTTCGTCAAAATAAACACCGTACATTCAGGTTATGAATGTACGGTAGGCACGGCAAATCGAATGCTATCAAATTTTACGACACCAGCCAACGCCAGGCGCCTCGATGTCGATCCCCTGATTGGACACACTACGACGTTTCCTTTTGCAATACCCATTTCCTGCACTTATTGACTTTACAATCGGGACTTGTTTTTACCCGACTTTACACCGAGAATTATATTTGTCGATCGGAATGTTATAAATTAATACCACCTAAGACGTTATGGTCTTCAATGGCCTACGTGGCAAACATATTATCAATGTCGTCATGTCTCTATTCCATTTGAACATCGTTTATGTGGTTCAGATTACATTTCCAATTCCTATGTTACAACATGTCGATTGGTATCGATTCTGGAACGGCTATCATTAGCATTCGATTAGCATGTCTGCATTCAAAAAAGTTCGTTCACTTACGGATCTGTGTGAACTATTTTCATCGTGATTGTTTTCTATCCGAGTATTGTTTTTTGTTGGTATTAAGAATCTTCGTGCGTCATAAGTTTTTTTACCACCACCGCTATCCCTTAGTCTATCTATCCCGTAGTAATGTCTGATTCATAAGTTTCTTCTATACATATGCGTGTCCGCTCTAGAACTCATTTACATTTGACGTTTATTCTTGTTGACATTATTTATTGTTACTGATTTCCTTTTCTCTCTACGATTCAAATAATGTCGATTAGCCAATCGCCACTTTATTAGTTAAACATACTGCTACTACTTACTAGAACTATGCAGTGTTCCAGAATTAGTAATTGCTAACGATAGTAATAGTTTAATTTCTCTATTTCTTGATTTGTGCAATGCCTACTATGAGACACTTTCGAGTTTCAATCTCGCACAAGCCACCATCTTAATTAGCCAATTATAATCTACTGTTAAATATAGGCCTTTCTTAAGACACACCTCTGATCAGCTTTTCGCATGTAGACACTGAAAGGCTGGCACTGATATCGCGTATCGGTGCCAGATTTTGCTCCGTCACTCTTTAGAGTCTCAAGACTACATTAGTTGTTCTAGTGTAATTTTTTACTAACACCAGTATCCGTTGTTTCAGAATCAAAAGCTGAAGAGGAAGGAGTGAGATGTTACTGCAACACGGCGCAGTGTGTGGGCACGGGGTATATGTGTCGGTCTAAAGGACGCGGCGGGTGCTATAGTGAACTGCCGGCGCCACGCCGGACACACCTGGCCAGGCACGGGTGCTTGCACCACCTGGCTGATATGTAAGTACTATATTCATTATAGAAGGACCCAGTACACTTCTATTCTCAGCATTGACTAACACTAAGAATAAAGATCACTGATGCATCAACAGATAATCCATTCAGATTTACGGATAGGTGACTGAAACTAGAATTTATTTCTGAGAGCTGCTGTGGTTTAGGTGCCACCTTAAGTTATAGACTCCGGTTTGGTGGTTTATGTTCTCATAACAATAACTTAGACACTAGGGCTTGCCTCTACCTATACAGGCATACTATTCAGCGAGAGCTGGCTGCTATGGACGATGCTTATTGTGGGATCTGCGACGCGATTCGAGACTTCTATCCGTCAAAAAGGAAGGAACACAAGTAGATACATCATTTTCTTCTACCATTCTAGTAGAATAAGAAGCAGCACATGCTAATAAAACCGTAGTTGTTATATTACATCCATTTTGATTCAAGAGAGCATTTACATCTGTAGTAAATGCAACCTCTCAAGTACTTCAGAAGACTTCAAATGTGTGCCGCGCAATGAAATGCTTTCTCTTCAAAGCGCAGTAATGATAGAATTGTATGTTAAGTACCGAATACCGCGACGTACAAACCACAGAAAGGGTTCTTTGTAAGTGTTGTACATTAAACTAGAATTTAGCCCAAAGAAGTCTGAAGTTTCGCTGCAAACGGTATAATGAAATAAACGGTAAATATAATAAAGCATGTGAATTTCTATTTTATTACGAGTATAGAGGGTAATCTATAGAACTACTGATTTGATATTTGACGATAAAAAATTAAACTGAGATGAAAGAACGCTAAGCAATAAGCGCCAAATAGCGATGCCCTGGATTTTGATTTGCTGCTCAAAATATTGTGTATTGCTGCAATGGTCATGTACGTATGTTATTTCTTGCCATCAGGAGAGCGTCTCTTTCGTCTCATTACTTTTATATATTAAAAAACTGACCCTGAGTCACATGCCTGTTTTGTACTTTGGCAAGGCTCAGCGTAAGTTTGTCTGTCAAAACTAAATAATGAAGAAGGATTATATAGAATGAGTTCAAACACTGAAGAACATATGCATATACATAAATAAATGTCGTTGTCTGTTAATAATGTAACAATCAATAAAACAACTGACATTAAACGCATAGAATCAGAATTAGCTACGGAAGCGCGTGACTCATTGCCATAAACAGCTCCCGAAAGTATAATCGATCCGTGATAATGTTTTAGAACTTTGTCTTTGAATAATGTATTCACTTATTATTTATATACATATGTATCATTGCTGGCATTCATGAGAACTTTCCGAAATACTCACAGAGACTCACAATTTTGCAAAATGCAAATTCTATGTTAATCAATCAATTTCAAACATTAGATTTTGAACGTAGATCATAAAACCTGTTGAATATTAAACAAACGATCAATATTTTACACAACAGAAATTGCAATCAAGAAATAACACGCAATATAAAAATATTATAACAACAATAATAATCATAAAGATTTACTATTTAACA
Organism: Biston stratarius; assembly: GCA_950106695.1. Classification (NCBI taxonomy): domain Eukaryota; kingdom Metazoa; phylum Arthropoda; class Insecta; order Lepidoptera; family Geometridae; genus Biston; species Biston stratarius. The sequence goes on along the minus strand of OX467117.1, from coordinate 13,716,912 downwards.
TTTTGAAATTTAAAATTCAAAACCAATTACAGATGAAACAAAGATTATAAAGATTCTTTTAGGGTATTTGAAGATTGTATCAAGTCTAATTGTGAGTTTAATTAAAGCTTTTGACATGCTTTAAATGACGATCCTAAGAAAATACAAACTGATTATTCGAGCACTAGTGGTAGTGGTCGCTAAATTTATTTGACTATTTTTTTACGAAGTGGCTCTTTTTTATATTAATTCTGGTAAAAGGTATAATTTCATTCTAGATGATAGTTAAGTTGCTGTGATAATGATTTGTATTGAAATATTTAGAAAAACTTGTAACATTTGCAATTTTTGGCATATAATTATGTGATTTACGATAATATTGTGTGTTGAATACAACTTAACTATACTTCATACTTTGTCAAATACCTATATCTAAATATGTAATATTACTATAGCAAAAATAAATAATATTTATTTTTAGTCCATGAACACTTAGTCACTTACTCTACGTACAATAAACTGGGGCATATTATCTAGAATGTATAATTGTGGGTAGCGAGTATATGTATATATGTACACCGGACGTATGTATATATTGATTTGTCTTGTTAGCTAATTTGGTAATGTATCTGCTTTAAGAGCTGCAGGGCGTGCGGTCGATTCCTACTCAGGAGAAACATTTGTGTGACGACCATAAATCATTGTGCTATCTATATGTTCTGTATGTATTTACAAAAAAAGGTAAATAAGTATTCTACTTAACTGGTTCCCATAGTACAAGCTTTTCTTAGTTTGGTGCTAGATAGCGCTGTGTTAAATGTCCTAGGATATTTATTTATAAGTAGCACTTTAATTAGCAAGTAATATAGATAGATGTATCCATTTGCTTAATATGTAATCAACATTGATTTGTTTTCTAACGTAGCGTTCCGTTTCTTTGAATTTTCATCAGAGAATTAATTAACTATCTTTGTTGGTATGCTCTATCAATTCTGCTTATCATGCTTGGGTCGCCTCTAATATCTGTGCGTCGATGCTTCTATCAATTTGTCTTCAGCCTTTTCGAAATCGCTCTACGGGTCTTTCATCATTGATCGAGATATGATTGTAAATTGATCGAGCACATTTTCTTTATGCTTGTTTGAGTTATTTGTTCTTGTAGAAGCTTAGTTTCATTTGTTTGGCAGTTCTTGCAACAAGTGGTTTTACTTGTACGAGTACTTTCTGTATTTTATCATCCAAGATTTTATTTACAAAAATCTATCAATTACATACTTATAAGTTAGTTTTAACTAGTTCGCCTTCTTTATTTCAAATTCAATTTCCAAAGCAGTCTTATACTCTTACGTAAATTAAAATACAAAGTTTTAAAGTAAATTAATGTTTAAAAAATATTCTTTATTGCAATCATATTCAATTCCTTTATTCTGCCGTCAATGTTTACATTAAAAATCTAGTTTGTTATATGTAGTCGATTGAACCCGTTCTGTATTAATAATGTCGGGACGGTTTTTATACGCTGAAATTACCCGCCCGCTTGCTTGATCATCTTATTCGTTTCGCTTGGGCCGCATAAATGAACACAGTTATTTAACCTTCAACAAATCTCTTTTTATTTGTATTATATTACTGCTATCTTTATAATTAGCTTTATTTTATCAACATTTTGAGATGTTTTGTCTCAAGCTTCTTATACAACTACTTTTGCAGAAATCGTAATTATATAGTAATCGTATATTATAGCTATAATAACGCTTCTCTTAAGATAGAGTCCACAAGCTCACATACATTGAACATGTTTCGGTTAATTTATACAATTATTCTATTGTTAAGTATTATTTGTATTAAACTCTACAAAAGCGCCACTTTATGTACTGTCTCAACTAACTTGCACTGAAACAGGTTCTCGACTCAGGCGCATGCCCGCTTTTATTTGCTTTGTGAATTTTTGCTCGTTTTTGGCAATCCCGCTCGTCCATTATCTTCGTTAACGATCGCTGGCCATGCTTCGTTAAGATTTCCATCGAATTCAAATTGATATTCTGGTTTATCGGTAATTAATTCTTAGTTATTTAGTGTTTTTTATGTATTCTAGTCTACGTGTGCTTATATAGTCTGTCGCTAAGAGACGTTGTGGAGCCTGATCCACGATATTTAGTATGTTAAAGTTGATTATTAATTTTACACATACATATATTTGCACAAGAGGATAGTTCTTATAATAAATCTAATCTACGCAATCTAAAGATAACGTTTAAATAAGACAATAGTTATTTCCGTTTTAGAAATTCAAATAGAATCATATTACTCATTCTAAAAATTTAAAGCGAAGTGTAGAGATTACACTAGACAGACTTTTGAATATAGTTTGGCCGTGCAACCATTATATTATCATACTTGATGTGATACACAAAGTGATATGATAGACAAAGAGAGAGAGAGAAAGAGAGTGACATTTATTTATTGTCTGATTGTAAAGTGATGTCGGTGTCCTCGTTTGTACGATAAGGGTTGGGGTTGAGTCGTAGGTCAGGAGACTAGATAGCGCAGCTGTAAGGCCGCCGACCCTGCTGCGACGTTTCTGAACAATATAGTCGTTTTAATTGTCATTGTTATAAGATCCAAATTCATTTGTAATTCAATAACTTTACATAATATTTTGATTTGTTTTTTCTTTATTATTCGTTGAATTTTACAATTTTATCACCAAAGCACTTTATGTTAGTTTTCCTCCTACGTGATGCTTTTTATTTTTGTATCAAAATCCTTGGCAGAACATTTCCAATCGATTCTGTTATCGATTTCACGGAATATTTTCTAGATCAATTGCGTAATTGCTAAGTTCCAAAGCATCTTCAGGTCTTTGTTCTTTACGATAGATTTTATTGTTATCTGAGATGAAATACCTACATTCTTTGTTCATGGCCTCTTTCTCCATTGTTTTCTGAATTCGATAGACACGCTTTGTTTCAAGATTAATTGTATGAGTAATCAAATGCGTATTCTTGAGTCCATTTATGGGTATATCTACGGCTATATGTCTATTAATGTAAAAGTAAATTCCGTAGAAGACCAAGAAAAGAAATAAAAGCTATCAAAGTTGAAAAAAATTCAACATAAAAAATACATTTCTTGTGTTTTTAAATACGGAAGCGTAAAACTTTTAGTAACAGAGATGTCCGGATATTTACGTAGATTTGTGTAATCGAAAGTTGTAGAGTGACTTTAGACACTTTTTATCCTGAACAACAAAACAGTTTTATTTATGTGCGTAAAACCGCGGGGCATAGCAGGTCAGTTTTGGATCAAGGTCAAATTTGGATTTAAAACATCGCAGTTTAATTGGCACTACGAAGTATTTTTCTCATTAATGGGTTGTTTACATTATATCTTATCGCCGTTTTATTTTGTCGTGCTGTTACTATCGGGATTTTAATGAGTTCTACAAACAAAAAGCAAGAGATTAAACCTTAATGTTTATTCAAGACAGGACCTGTTTAAACTTGCACACACGTGGCACTTTTATTGATTTTGAAATTTAGTTTCAGTAGCTGAAGTTTCTTCTGTTAATTTTACACTGTAATTTTTTTTATTGTGACTTGTTATAATTCCTTCGTAACAGAATACACATGGTTTCTAGTACGGTCTTCATCGGTACATATGAAAATACTCTTATGAATTTCATTAAACTGATTGATATATATTAACATCCTAGTTCGTTGTGAGATCCTCATGCTATATTCTTCTAAAATTAGGCTTTTCTACTGGTAAAGTTAATTTTTGTATCGGTTTCACCTTACATTGGGAATCTAGAAGTTATAATTTCAAATCCAAGGAAATCTCGGAGTCTATTATCTCTAACTATCTATAAGATCTATATTATCCCTTTAGACCCACTTCAAGTTGAAGGTAGCTTGTGGTGTTTTGAGGAGGGATAACATTATTAACCTCCACTGTTTGTTTTAAAGGTCCCATAATTCAAAGAGAAATAATGGACTCAATTAACAGTGGTACATCTTGAAAAATCTTATCAATTTAACCTACTTAAAAAAATCTCACAGTTAGGAAATACACAATAAAATACACACAAACTATACAATCTTAATAACTACACATAAAAACAAATGGATTGTATGTACATTGATGAAACTCAAGAGACAGTACAAAAACAAACAAAAAAAAGTACTCAGACAAATAATCTGGGTGCCTTCAAGTCGCGAGTGAATCTTCTAGGTAAGCACTCCATCCATCTGCTCTATCGTGGACCGCATCTATGCTGAACATCAGGTCAATCACAAGCCTATTTATAATTTAAAAAAAAGTAACTAACCATTTTATCATTGTTACATCATGCTTTATGCCTATAGGTAATAAGTGGACTAAAATTATAAAAAGCAATAAAACATATTTATCTCTTTTACAACAGAGGTTTTTTTTAAGACTTGCATAAGCATTGTTACAATTTACATCCAAATAAACTTGAAAGTCAATTATTATCACACAAAACGACTTGCTTTGTTAATGAGCTAATTTAAAAAACCTTGACCTTCATAGACAAATCAGGCAAATCCAAAAAGAAAAAAAAAACCAGAAGTAGCAACCACAGATACATAATTTTCGACCAATAGACAAAATCGTTTGAATACTAGTCTAACTAATGATCGGGTCTCTCAAACAATCTATTCATTTTGATTCCCGTGAGAAAACTTGCGGCATTCGAATATGCTAATTGTAATCGATAATAATCGGATGGAGTTAACATCATTCATTGAGTTTATCGCTATTCGTGCAACGACAATGAGAATCAATCAGTAATAAATATAAAATTTCTTATAGGAGATAAGATATTTCTATTACGAAAGCTATCATCCTCTTTTATGACAATGGCATTTATATATCTGGCATTTAATTCGGTTAAATTCATCAACGTCTTCATAGTCTGCGAAGAGGCTCTTAGTTAAAATAATTACCTTCACGGCAATAGAAATGGAAAGAGCCAGACATAATTTAGTACTCGGACCTTAACTTGATTGATGATTATGTGCCTTGGGACTTGGTTCTAGGACATACAGAGCCGGTGGTACTCTTTGTTTTGTTTAACAACCAAATAACCTTTCTTAATTTTTTATGCATATTCTTAACATTTTTATTTGGGAACAAAATTTAGTCTCCAATTAGCAAAGCAATAATTACATGTATTACATTCCTTTTTTTACTACTTTGAATTTAATTGCTATTTGTAATTTTAAGTAGGTATATTTTATTTGTGGTTTGTTTTATCTAATGGTCTTCGAACCCAGACGATTTCATCGCTGTAATTTTCTGGTTAACTTTAACCACATCGGTAACATATTCTTGTTCTTAGGTATTTTATGTTCAAGCTGCTCTGATGTTTGATTGGTTTGTTCTTGGTTCTAGTTATCTTCAGTTATCTTCATTGTAATTTAATACAATAATTTATATTAGCTACTTTAGTGTTATATATTGTTCTTTTTAAATACGCCTCCTTCCATTGAACCTAACAGAATGTACCTCTATACGAAGAGTAGAGGCGTCACAATCTGATTAATTGGTACGCCGCGGCAAGTCTTACAAAAGCGCATAGTTGGTCCCCTGCCAAAGCACAGGCATGCTTTGTAACTCAAACCTTGTGCTTCAATCGTCGTCGGCCATAGCTGATCAAAGCCACTTTCATATTTTGAAGTCAGTGTCAACACGTTATTTGTTTGCGTATTTTGTTGCCAAAAACTCTGTTATATCAAACATAACAATATAAAAGCAATTTGTTTACCATGTTTACAACATCGATGTCGTCAGCTCTTTTTATTTTGTGTTAATAAAAATAATTCAATAATAAGTCTTCAGGGTTCTCATGCCTCAAGCTACGGGCAGTAAGAACTTCATAATCTCCTAAGGACTCTTTGGCGGCTTATAACTCGTTCGCGGCCTCGAGCGTCAATCAAACATCATCAATATTCGTCCAAATGCCCACAAGTATATTTTGATGTAAATTTTAGTCAGCCCGTGAGAACGCGTTCCGTTCGCAACAAAAAGGATATTTGTATTCAGTTTGTATGTCGTGCTATAATCTGGCGGTGGACTGGATGACGTTGATTTGCATTGCTCTGTTTACTTAACTTTGCTTTATGAGTCATACCTACCTACTGTGATAAAACCTTCGAAATCTGTGAACGCTACAGTCTTAGGAATATTAGTGTTGTAACATGAGCTGGTCTTTGCATCTGCAAAAGCAATAGGCTGTAATAACTGATGGGGTCAAACCACGTCTGTGTTTTAGAGTGGAGACGGTGAAACGGCTGCGTTTGCCGATTCGCGGACGCCCTAACACTAGATAAAGTGACCAGCACCTAACGGTGTGTTCCGGCAATTTCCCTCGAGAGCCAGTTCCATTCCAGGCTAGGCTTTACCATCTTTGAAAATACTTAACATCAGGTGCGCTGTGGTCTAACATTTGTCGGGTTATAGTTTTTCAGAGTAAGAATATGTCTATTAAGAAAAAAAAACATTCTATCGATAAAAATGTTTAGTTCTTTTATTTGGACAAATCTATAAATAAGTTTGTAGATTTATCTGTGACTGATTTTTTCCTATAATTTGTATTATAAATCGTTTGCATAATTGAAGTCAAGTTTTTGTCATTACACCACTTAGCGATTCGAGCTATTCAAATCGATTCAATGGCAAAAAGTTTGTTATTTAGATCTAATTATATTCGCATTTATAACAAGTCTCTATTCTTTGTATTATGATAATGTGAAGTTAGTTTTTTAGCACAATCTCCGTGGAGCTATTAATAGCTTTTATTTAGTTGTTAGCTGGTTAAAGAACATCAAACGTAAAAAATTGAGTATTACGATTTGTAGCGATAGTGGTCGGGTCTGTTTATACACCTCAGAACGTGGGTTCCAATCCTAACAATGAGCTAAGGAAGTTATTGTGAGGAAACATGGTGGGGGTGGTAGGGTATTTTCTTGTACTCGGCTGGCTAGCTTGAAAATCTGCCGCCTAGCATCTAACGATGTGCTCCGGCCGTCTCACTTGAGAGCCAGTTCCTTTCCAGGCTAGGTTTGTTTACCATCTTCGACCACACCGTCATTTAACATCAGACACATACATACCAAGTTTCAAGTAGATACGTCCTATAGTGCGTTTTTTGATAATCCTACAACCTGAAATTTTTTCGGGATTAAAATGTAATCCAGGTATTAAACTATATGTGTGCTAAATTTTATCCAAATCATTTCAGCCGTTTCTGTGTGATTGAGTAACAAAAAACCGAACATACAAATTTCCACATTAAAATATTCGCAGGATTTATCCACTAAATAGAAAGAAAAACCTTAGTAGCATTAGGATTTCAAACTACATAACTAAAACATAACACTATCATGACTATTAGACAATTTGACAGGCATATCGTATAGAATGTTAACTTCGACAGAAATGATAATACTGGAAAGGCATTTCAGCCCACGTGGGTCAATCTATTGTTCTAAGTTGAAATAACTTCGAGTTCATAAGCCCCACTCCATCAGACATACCGTCTGGTTCATTAGGTAAAAAAACTTAATTACAATCAACTAGAAAACCACTTCGTTAACAGAACGCTCGTAAGGATCTGTTACGGATAATTTTCCATACTCCGTTGAATAGGCGACCAGGTGCGCAAATATGCCCAGAACTGAGATAGCGGGTGTCCCAAGCACAAAAAATATAAAAAAATTCGTAGTTCGTATTCGATCTTAAACTGAGATAAATATTCTCATAGATTATAAAGCTTGGGATATAATAAGCCGAAAGTAATTGTAACAACTTTTACTATGGATACAACTTTTACTATGAATACAACTTATACAATGGACACAACTTTTAAAACTAAAAATAAATCGGCCGTCCGTAATGTACATACTTAGTCGCATAAGCTGACAATACATCTATGAAAAGTTTACATTGAACTCATTGTGGTCGATAGCACTGAAATAGAGCTCCTTCTTAGTCGCAAGGTTCAACAAACTTTTTTCTATGAAATAGCTGTCTTTTTTCGTGATTTTAGACTTGTGCCCACAGTAAAAGTTGTTTCAATTATTAGTACAATGACTACCCTTTAGCTTATTACACCCTAAGCTTAATAACCTTGTACTTTTTATTTATTTATGTAAAAGTAATGAGACGAACAAAACGCTCTCCTGGTGGTAAGAGATAACGCCTGTTCTTAATGTTGAGAGAGTTTGGCGTGGAATTGTCCCTGAGTCAGAAGCAATCCTAACCTTGACCGTTATTTTGGGGTTATGATTAGGCTTTTGATCTTGCTGTAGCTCAAAGATGTCAGAAATTTACGAAGTTTCCGGTTCTCATTTACTTTCCTTGAGTCCGATCTCAAAGGATTTATTCCCATTGCTTATCTATAAACAGCGAAACGTATGATTCAATTATTTCCACGAAAACAGTAAGTTGGTAATATAATTTGTTAACAATTGAAGATATCATCAAACCCCGTTAAAACTTTAGTTTGTTCGTAGCAAAGCTTTAACCAGTCAGTTATTATAACACTTAAAGTTAACAGTCTCGTAAAGATCCTATAATACGGCTAATTCGGGGAAGCGTTATTACTGGGCAGCATAGATAGCGTGACCATACGTCCCGTTTTGAACGGGACTGTCCCATTTTCTGCTACTCCGTCCCGTTGTCCCCAGGGAAAGCTTCTGAACGCCAAATTGAAGATTGACGTTTTTATTTACAGAAAGGTTAATAATTGTATAAAAATTCATTTAAAAAACAGTTAAGGCCGTAGTGTTTAGCTTAGCTAATACAGACTGGAATAATCTAAGTGACAGACTGGAATAATCAAAACATTTGGAACTAAAATCGTTCGGTGGAAGTTTCTATGTGCCTTCTTGACAAGCTCAAAGTCGCACAACGAGCTTTGAAGAGGGCCATGCTCGGAGTTTCCCTACGAAATCGAATCAGAAATGAGGAGATTCTTAGACGAACCAAAGTTACCGACATAGCTCAACAGATTAGCAACTTGAAGTGCTAGGGCACATAGCACGCCGCACTGATGCATCGACCATCAGTTCTGGAGTGGAGACCATGGACAACCGGCAAGCGCAGCGGCCTAAATCCAGCAGTGGACGTCCGACGGCTGAGATAATGATGATGATGATGATGATGAAGTTTTTCAATACTTCCATGCGAGCAATCTGAACTATTTTGAACCAAAATTTTGTATTTTGATATACAGACAATAGCGTTTGCGTAGCACAAACGCAAACCAGTAATTTCGTGTTGATAATGAAAGTGAATATTATAAACTTTTGCAATTTTGAAAATGTCCCGTTTTAAACAAAAATTAAATGGTCACATTAAGCATAGAGAACCTTAGTGGGCAGTAAGAAGCTTCATTAGCTATTTGCTCCGAAACATAAACGTTTTGATTAGAATCTGTTTCCCAAGCTATGATTAGAGCAATGTTGTCGTCGTTGATGAACGATGATAGTTATGATAAAGTTTAGCATCCATAAAAACATTTTAAGTAAACTTTAAGAATTATCAACATCGGAATTACATTTCTGATGATGTTAAGATTGCAGCTAAAATTATGTTTACGTAACCGTCAATAAATGAAAATAAATTTAAAAAAATCTATTAAAGGCATTGCTTTGCATGGAGGATCATGTTTAGAAACGGTAATTAACTCTCTTACATTAAAAAAAACTGAAAATATACAACTGATTCAATAATGATTTTTTAAAGTGATAATATTATTAGCCACGTTGAGTGATTTTTGGTTGGGCCTAAACTTATGGGTTCGCGTCACCGACATGCTAATGTGACGTGTTATAAGTTTTCACTTATCGCGGCAGTCCCCATGACCGCCTTTTTAACCGAAAAAGGAGGAGGTTCTATGTTCGACTGTATGTATTTTTTTTTAATCCTGTTATATTATTTCCTTTGAACTTATTCACGGTAAATCTAAATATTACTGCTTTTTTTGTATGGTTGACAAGCTAAGTGTTTAACTACAGACTACTACAGTTTTACTCATCATCAGTGTGGTCGAAAATGGTAAAGTACGCCTAGCTTGGAATGGAACTAGCTCTCGAGTGAGGCTGTCAAAAACCGTTAGATGCTTGGCGGCAGATTTTCAACTCGAAGGTGGTAGCTAGTTAGATGAGTACTAGAAAGTACCCTACCTCCATGCTATGGTCTTCTCACGATGTTCTCTTTCACTGGTTGGTCCAGCTCATTGTTGGGGTTTAAAGTGTTTAAACCCACCCCCTTCAGTGTGTGAACCGACCGCGCTAACTACTGAGCTATCATCGCTACATTACTGTATTTCGATTTTAACGGTACGATGTAGAAAAATTACAGAATTAATCTATGCGATGATGTCTTATCTTATTTGTCAGTGATAATCGAGACTTTGTTTCTCTAAGCTCTAGGTACCATTAAATCTATAGAATTTCTGTCTGATTTAAAGATTCAATACCTGGATGACCGAGCTTTACTCGGCTGAAAACATGGATAAAACGACGTTTTCTCAAAATGAAACCTAGCTAGATCGATTTATCGCCCCCGAAACCCCCTGCATAGTAAATTTCATGAAAGTCATTGGAGCCGTTTCCGAGATTCAGATTATATACGAGTATATTACAAGAATTGCTCGTTTAAAGGTATTAGATTAAATAGATAGATAGATGAAGGGGATTTTCGTCAATAGATTTTAAAGTGTATGATATTGTTTTAAAGGTATCAACCTTTCTTTTTCCAGAGAGGAAGTAGCGCTAGCCCGATGTCAGAACTCACCAACTGGCGGGCATACTCCAGCATCAGGGCACTCCTTACTGCTGTGCTGCTTCCGAGACTTGTGCAATCATGAAGACAGCCCTTTGGCGAGAGCCAGGCTTAATCTAACTCTTTATGATGGAGGTAAGGGTCTATTATCTTAGTCAAGCTCTCGTGGAAGTTTGGTGACGTATCATCAACCTAAATATTTCTCACGGAAGATCGGCTTCTAAAGCTGGTTCACTTTTATCACTTGCAAGATCTGCTTTTATTACAGATATTTATTATATAATTACATTATGTAAGTACTATACTAGCCAAGGGTATAACGAGTAATTAGGATTTTTTTATTATTTTTGCTCCAGAGACACCTGGCGTCTGTAACCTTTGTCAACTTAACACATCAGTAACTTTGTAGCGATAATAGCTCAGTAGTTAGGATGGTCGGTTCACACGCCAAAGGATGTGGGTTCAAACCCCATTGAGCTTGAGCTGCCGGTGAAGGTAAATGTCGTGTGGAAACCACAGCATGGCGGTAGGGTATTTTCTAGTACCTACTCGGCTGGCACCTCAAGTTGAAAATCTACTGCCAACAATATATGTTAGCGGCACCAATTTTCAAAATTGTGTGATATTATTGAGTAGAAAATAAGGAATGTACACAAGGGAGCTGGCATAGTCGCCAAGCGACAGACGCTCTAAATAAAATTTAGAATAAAAACAAAAAACCTCTTCTATATATTTGAGTAAAAGGACAAAATAAACAGCGGAACACCTGCCTGTATAATAATTGTTTTTACCAAAGTATTCATGATAGTGACTTACCAAACCAGATACTACTAGCTTAAAGATAACATAATACACACGCTTTAGTGTATTGGAATTTTACTTGAGGTTTGCATCATAATTTCATTATGGTTGTGCAAGTTGTATGCAATAGCTCATAGATGTTTAAATATATCGATGTGGGTAACCAATGCCGTGGTGGTTGCCGGCGTAAGAATAGTACCCCACCCTCTCTACCCGTGGTTGTCGTAAGAGTCGGCTAAGGGATGTAATCCGGAAGTTGGGCAGCAGCGTCTTCCTTGAACAATCACACCTAACTGCACTCGCCAACCCGCCTGCCAAGCGTGGCGAGTATTGGCAAAACCCCCCCAGGAAGAGGCCTATGTCCAGCAGTGGACGTCGTATGGCTGATGATGTGATGTATGTGTGATGTGGGTAACCAATGCAGTTTGTATAAACTTATAGAGAATTTGCAAAGAGAGAGAATTTAAAGATATTTTCTCTGCAATTTGCTGTATTTCTATACAGCTATTTTATTCTTAGACTTCTTCCAGACCTCTCCAAGACGGCCTATATTGGTAGATCTTTTAGGCATGCGAGTAAAATTTTAAATACCTTCGCCCACGTCTATGTATACCATAAAACTGTTACCATCACATCACTAAATATAAAATTTTAAAGCTCCATCCACAAACAAACCAATTTATATGCTAACATAATTATAGCGATCATAAACGGGCAGCTTTTAATCAAATTGTAATAGACGTATAAATAATTCTGTTCCACGGGCTGATAACCTACTGACTATAAATGTTCTGGACTAGCTGCTCACGCGGTTTCACCCGCGTGGTAAAAAGTTTTTTTTTAATTGTTGATAGGCAAGTGTTTGACCACAGTTCGAAGATGGTAAACACATCTAGCCTGGAATGAAACTGGCTCTCAAGTGAGGATGCCGGAACACACGGTTACATGCTTGGCGACAAATTTTCAACTTGGTAGCTAGCCAGTCGAGTACTAGAAAGTACCCTACCACCACGCTATGGTTTCCTCACGATGATTTCTTTCACCGGCAGCTCAAGCTCATTATTGGGGTTTGAACCCACGCCCTTCGGCGTGTGAACTGACCGCGCTAACGACTGGGCTATCATCGCTAAATGTAGCATCAATATAATTGTTTACAATGTCATGCTAAACACTGTCAATTAATGTCTTGTTTTGACATGAAAATAGGACACAATTAACTCTAGGATATGACAAACTGTCAATGTGGATTTTAATAGCACCTTACACCACCAACTAGTCCTTAGACTAAGGGGGTACCATTCTCTGAATCAGAGAATTGTAATAACAGACTGTGTTGGTACGCGAACAAGTAGCCACGCCCTGAGTACGGGGCTCTGAATAAGTGCGGTGTTAATAAAGTTTTTAGTTATTTTATCTTTGTTTGCGAGGCATGCAACACTGAGAACCCTAATGGGTATATTATGAGTTGAAGCGCTATTTATTGTTTATTTATTGTATCTAAAGTCTATTTTAGTTTCTGATTCATAACGAGGCAGTTTTATGCGCATCCAAAGTAGCTAGTAAGTTTGAATAGGTCAAGTGGTTACTAGAGCTATAATAAAATTAGGAGAAGAAATAGTTCGGAGTGACTGTAGTATTAGATAGATAGAAACTCTTTATTGTGCACACTGAAAAAGAAAAATAGTACAGAAAAGAATCTTATGTGCTAGTGCCACAAGTGGCGGCCTTATCGCTAAGAGCGATCTCTTCCAGGCAACCAATAATGGAAAAACTATATAAAAAAGAGCAGACGGGAGATGTTGTAACACTAAAAAGAAAAAAAGAGTATTGTAGAAACAGAAGAGACAGTTTCACCATTGACCGGTTTTCTAATTAATCCTTGATTATATTTTAAAAGTGACCGATAGATAATGTCCGTCTCATATTTCGTTTAAGTATTACAAAAAGCTTTACCGATTTTTATGAAATTTTGGGTACACATTGTCAGAGCTACAAAAAAGGACATAGGGTTCTTTTGATCTAGAAAAGGTACTGTTCCCGGGGGATAGAAAACAATATATATATTTATCCTATGTTTTATTCCAGAGCCTAAAGTAACTACATGCAAAATTTCATCTAGATCCGTTCAGCCGTTCTGACGTGATTGAGTAACAAACATCCATCCACCCAAACTTTCACATTTATAATATTATAGTGGGATTATTCTGGATATACATGTCTCTTTCATATACATAAGCTGATTTGTAAAAGTAATAAGACAAACAGTACGTTCTCCTGATGGTAAGAGATAACGCATGTTCATGACCATTGCAGCAATGCATAGAACTTTGAGTAACAAAATCAAGTCCGGGGGGGTAAATTTGGTAGCTGCAGTACCTTTCAAACCGGTACACTGTAATGTTCTACTTGGCGGCAGAATATCTGGTTCTGTGGTGGTACCTAGACGACCTCCTGGTAAGGAAATCTACCACTAACTATGATTAAAATATCGATATGTTAAAACATACAAAATTACAATCTTTACCTCATTGTCATTAGTGTTAATGTGCACTTACACAATTAAAATATGCGTAGCGTGTACTAACGTTATTCCTTTGTTTTATACTCATTTGGATCGGTTTCCTTGAAGTGGTTTCTAGATTATATCATGTTAAAGCAAACAAATGACTAATATATATAGTTTAAATTAATATAATTGGTGCAGTAACGCAATCTATATTCAATGTTTTGCAATTTGTTGGTTCTATTAATTGAATACTACTCAAATCACGTTAGGGTTATTGTTTATTTATTATGATTTATTGTTTAGCATTTTTAACTACAAGTTCTAACTCGTTATTAATTAAAAAGTTCACGGTGTACTAATAGGTGCGAATGAGAGGTAGGAGAAGATTATATTCTTTCTCGTTACCTCTCGTTGATCAGACGGCGGGATTCAAATAAAATTACGAGAAAAACTTGAACGAAGATCCCACAGTAGTGGTATAGATACATTGCTATATTTTGGCGCATAATAAAGCTCTGTACTCAATATGGGAGAAATAACCCTCGTCTGCTGATACATGAAGACATCACACGAAATCATGCGGCCAGAATGATGTTTTTTCTGTTCAGAATAGATTCGTGTTACCACACCTTGTTTGATATTGATCAGCTTAGTGTGAAAAAATACACATATTTCTTATAGACTAGCAGCGCGTCACGGTTTTACACGCGTGGATGATGATGATGATGATGATGAAAAGTATACTACGGCTTACTCCAGGGCCTAAAGTACCTACATGCAAAATTTCACCCAGATCCGTTGAGTAGATTTTGAACAAATTTGTTTCTGAAGTTCAAACACAAATATCACATTAACCGTTACACGTAAATTTACTTCACCAATAACCTAATAAAATTGGCTTTTTTATTTTGTGTTATGGCCCGCGACTGTATTAATATGGTAAGTTTGGCACGCAACTAGCCAAAGGTTGCCCATACCTGATCTATAGCCTCCTGCGCCTGAAGGTCTAGGTTCACCTATGTTTAGATGCAGCACCTTTGTTTAATCCCGTAAGCAATTCTACTTCTTACATCCTTTGAAATAGGTCTTATATTTCTCCTACAGCTGATTTTGTACTTATCTTCTGTTATAAATACCGAAGACCAGTTCCAGTGTAAGTTTTTCATATAATATGAAAGATTTAAAGCTTCCAAAGGCATGGGTTATTCATTTCGCGACTGGTTTTGATATTGTTTCTTGCGTGTCTTGCAATTCAATGCAGCTTTGTAAAAAGAACTCGTGTACGTGTAAGTTACTTAAATCGCATCATATTTTGAAGCGAAATTTCATTAAAAAGAGATCTCTTTATGGAATCTATTCGAATCATTTATTATGAACATTAAATTAAGATGTCATAAAATGTATTTATAAGAGTGTGACATAATGTGACATAATTTTACTGCATTAAACCTCAATTGATTGTACCACTAAGTTGTCATTGCTCGAGGTGACTACCATGACCTTTTGAGTAGAGACACCTCAAAAAAAACTATTGACGTAGAGTTACTGATTTTTTTTAATTACTAACATAAGTACATTATAAAATATTATTAAGATACCCCGTTAAATAGTGTAAAAAAAACCATCAAAATTTAACTCAATCATTGCTACGAATAAAAATGTCATTTTTTTATAGGTTTACGTTTAACCGCTATCTCACTCGCTATGTTAAGTAAAGTTGCGGTAAATTAATAAAAGGAAAATGCAAAAATGATTCTGATTCACTCTCGACTTGAAGACACCCAGATTATATCCAACGGGGAACACCCATTCAGGCAGCGCATTCCACTGTCTAGCGTTCCGCACAATGAACGTGGAATCAAATCGTTTCGTTCGAGTTTTTGAAACGTGGACTATGAAACGATGAAACTGACTGACAATATATACCGAGTTATATTAGTTGAGATCTAAACTTACTAAAAAATGTTGCTGTCCTTATCTAATGGACTGCAATGAAAAAGATAGCATCATTTTAGTGAGTTTATACGTCAACTAATAAAGCTTTTAAAAGTGCCTTTAAAGTGCCTGTGACTAATCCTATTAGAAAAAATATATATCGTAGGACATTAAACACAACGCCATTTCACCCCAAATTAAGCAAAGCTTGTATGATGGAAGTCTTGTACTACACCTGATACAATATTTAAATACTTTTTTTTTGTAAAAAGATACTTATAATACATAAAGAACACCCAGACACAGAAAAAACATGTTTTTATACCACAAAATGTTTGTCCTGGATGGGAATCGGACCCACGCACTAAAGCTCTTAAAGCAGATATAGATACTACTAATGAGCCAACAGGGCTGTCTATTAGTTCGACAAGTTGAAAATGAATTAGCTTGTCTCACAATGGATAATAAACTACTTAACTAATTATTAGTTCCTAGTTCCTTTTATTCAGTTCTCAAACAATGTACTTTGTTTATATTGAACGGCAAAATCGCATTGTGACACCATACACATTATTCGATCTAATAAAATAAAACTACAACTTGTTTATGGGTTCCTGGTACTTAACTTGCAGTTGTAGACTGCACTTTCTACGAAATTAAGCATATTCACTACTGTCCAGTTACTTGAAACGAGTACTGGGATGTTTAACTTATTTCTTGAAATTCGATTTGTATTTGGTAGCCTATGCACAAACTAAATAATGTGAGATGGAAAATTTCTAATTCTATCAGACACCAGACTATCGTCCAACGCTCCAACATGACTCCGGTCTGTCCCAACTCACGATCGACCAAAACAGACTACATATATATCAACATGCACGTTCCGACCTCAATCACTATATTCGTGTGAGTTAGCCAATCATCAGAGCGATCGCGCGCCAACACGATTCAACATCGTCAAACGAGCACGAACTATATCTCTACATGAGGAAGGTTGGTCGAACAGTTGGACTGTTGGACGATTATGTGATGCCGCCATAAGAAAAAGATCCCTGTATGGTAACATATTATTCATTGATAATTACTCGTACGATGGAATACTATAAATGCCAAAGATTATGACATAATCTAAAAAAGCATTGAGAACAAATCTAGAAATGAGGTTGTAATTTGCAAAATTGATCGTATGAATGTCGTGGCATTGGCATTGATTTAACACATTAAAAGCTGCACCTTTTTATGGTTTACGTTCTAAAAACCCGTACGAAACGATTTGAATCCACTTTCATTGTTCGAACGGCAAAAGCGTGATACGTTACCCGAGTGGGTGCTCTCTGATAGATACAATCTGGGTGTCTCGAGAGTGAATCGGTATCTTCTGGGCAAGCGTGTTCCGTCGTAGATCGCATCCTAACTCCATGTGAGATGACGAACAAACGCAAGCCGTCTATTCATCATAAATAAAAGATTTAAACTGGCACCATCACTGGATCGTAAAGTATATACGTGCTATCTCTGTGCAAACAAAACCATTCAGTAATTTCGCACAGAAATTCCGCTGCAATTCGCAGTTTTATAGTCCCAGATAGCATTCCGGCTAACTGCTATAAACATCACGCCACTGTCACTCCAGACTGGAGTTGTTCTGGCACTCTCGACTATCCCCTTCACACTCGCACTTATGACATTTGCTTGCTAGAGATAGTGACAGAAATAATATCGAGCGCGCCAGAGTAGGGTAGATAAGGGAATTCGTCAGAAGTGGAGCTTTAGGCAGACATTTGATCAGTCATTCGGAAAACAATAGCGTACTTGAGCGTGTGAAATGATATGACTTATACATTGGTAGCAATTCTGATGTCTGGCATAGTATGTCTGAAAGACTTGAATATAATTATGGAAGTTGGATTTTAAGATCTACTATATTTCGCACTAACCCCTGAACTCTCATCACCCTCATCACTGGAAAAAGCCAAGTTGAATTCAAAACACTGCGAAATTGTGATATAACTGTTGTTTTGTACACATTGAAGGTTTATATCCTTGTTTCAACGGTTCTTCTATCATTTTCAGAGGGCAATGCAGTAGCGAGCGAGCGAGGAGCTACTTATAATGGCGAGGTGTGGTTCAAGGCGGCCACCATAGCCGTGCCAGTCTGCGGAGCGCTTATCCTGTTTCTTCTAGTCGCAGTGGCGCACAGACTGCTCAAAGCAGACGCATTGCTTCACGCCGATAGGAAGCTCAGGTAAGACTATACGACTATTTTTCGTACAAAAAGGGCCAAGAATTTGGTGTATTAGAAAAACCGTTGTTCGGTGATGCGTGGTTCAAGCCACTATGGCTATATCGGTTTATCTGTTCAAACCAGATACGATCAAGGGCCAAAACAAGTTAGGAAATAAATGGGAGGGTCGCAGAAACATTTAATTTTATTTTTGCGTGAAAGCATTGAGACTATCAAAATGCTCCCCTGATGGTAAGAGATAACGCATGTTCATGACCATTGCAGCGATACACAGAACTTTCAGAAGGAAAACGAAGTCCAGGGCATCGCTGCTTTGATACTCATTACTCCAAATTTCGTCATACGACAAATGTAAGCCTAGTAGACGACGGCTTTGTCCGGACGGATTGGTCCGACACCAATCACGTGAAGCGTTGGTACGGCTGACATCATATTCTATCTGACAAATATGACAATTATACGCAGTTCAGGAATGAACTCTAATAATAGTGACAAAAACTGAATACATATTTAATTCGTTTATCTAGGGAGCCAAAAGTAAAGGAAAATGTTCGTATTTGTGATACATTATTAAACTCAAAAAAATGTAACTGTTAAAAGTGACCACTCAGTCAGTCACTCGGTCAGTCGTTTAATGCTTTGGTAATATCATTTATATAACATTTTGTCATTTTCATAATCTGGTAACATATAAAGTGGCCCAAAATCTATCAATACAGTGACTGTTGAAGTAATATTTTTATCAAATTTGCGAATCCTAATTATATATGACGTTTCTGCAATCTATCTTTAGTGTCGTTTATATATATAATATAAACAAAGCACACTACAAACTAAGGGAAAACAAATCAAATATTCTTCATATTTGATTCTAACTATTGTTTTTTTTTTTCCAGAGGCGGATATATGTCGCCCTTGGCCCAGCCCACGGACGTGAAAAAGATGTGGGTGGGCACATCGGCCCCCCTGCTTGTGGCCCCCGGGGGTTGCGTCGTGGCCGTCGAGAGGGCCCAACTGGTGGACTCCTGCCAGCAACACTGTGATATTCAGCGGTAGGCGACGAATCTCTGCTGGGCTGGCCCGTGTATGGCCCGGATTTACGACGTTTTTAGGACAAACAATGTTTATGAGAAAAAATTGTAGTAGGAGGTGTTTCTAAAGTTGAGGTCATTCGAATTTGCTTTTGCTTACTTATCGTACTTTTTTTACAAATTTATAAACACGTTTTGTATACAATACATACATATGTATAACCACGCCTTTTTCACATGAAGGTAGGCAAAGACTATATTTCACAAATCGTTGGAAGACGAACGAGGCGGTCTCCAGATGGTAAAAGAATTTACCTGTCCATGACCATTGCAGTGATACAGTCAGTCTACCACCAAGTGAATTTCTACTTTGATTGACGATTGTACCAAACAAAACAACATTTTTAGTTTTACAACAAAAGCTAGTTAGTTTCAGTGTAAAATAGAATCGTATTCTTGAATCAAATCAAATCAAAAGTCATTTATTCAGTTTAGGCCCTGGTAAGGCACTTATGAACGTTAAGTTACATGTTTGAATCACATACTTGCAGATGTGTATAAATAAAATCCATCTCATAATAATTGTATCACATAAATTTATTACCGTTTTAAAGATTCAAAGTTTCTTACCACCTTTTCAACTAAGGTTTTCATAATAAATCTTTACAGTATGGCCTGTTTGCTGACCTTTTTAGATTCATCGACACTATTGTCACTATTATTGTGCTATAAATTTTACTACCTTGTTACAGTGACTTAAGAAATAGTTTCTGAGAGAGATTAAACATGTGTAAGCAACAAAAGAGCAATAATTTTATCCATTATAAAACTTGCGCTACTAAATTACCTAGATTACTATAAAGTAAACCGTTTATTCCGGAATAATGTTCCATAAGACACATCTATACCAAATTTTAAGTCGTCCTGTAGTTAGTTTTTTGATAATCGCACCGGAACCTAACATTTTACCGCGATAAAAAGTATCCTATATGTTAATCCAGGTGATAAACTATATGTGTGGCAAATTTCGTCTAAATCCATTCAGCCATTTTTGCGTAATTGAGTAACAAACTTACATACAAACTTTCACATTAATATACTCGGTTAGTTGATCGGAAACTAGAAACCTATTCTGGATCCAACACGGTTCAAGCGACCTACTCTTGAGTCCTCGCTCTTAACACGTAACTCGAAACGGTTAATGCAACTTGTCATAATACAAACAGTCATAATAACTATTTCAGTAGGAATACATGTTATCCCCTGTTATAACCCCTCTAGGTTTTCTGGTCATACTTTTACTAGAAAGTAATATCTCATAACTTTGTCCTTATTTGTTAGTAGATTCGGGCCTGTAGAGCTTTTAAATAAAAATCTATAACGATTTTTTGACTGATACTACATATACAATATGTATTTATACATACAAGAGGTTGTCCAAACGAATAGATATGAAACAATTATTTTTATGTAGAGAACAACCAGAAATTCAAACTATAAAGCACCACTATTAAACTTTCTACCTAATTAAGAAAAGTCAATTTATCTTTCTTGCAAGTTGCTCATGTGCAGTGTTGCTATTAAAATTAGAAGAAAAAGGTGATTTCGCAATTTACTCCAAACATATCTTAGGGGCTAGATGTATTGACTTCTTAATATGACGGTAATATAGAATATAGAGAAAATAGTCTCATCAAAGTTTGATACACGCTTCGTTGCAGATTCAGCGTTTAGATTATGCGAAACTTGCACATTTTATTGTGGAAATATCAAAAATTCGTC
The DNA here is from genome assembly GCA_950106695.1 of Biston stratarius. Taxonomy (NCBI): domain Eukaryota; kingdom Metazoa; phylum Arthropoda; class Insecta; order Lepidoptera; family Geometridae; genus Biston; species Biston stratarius. The sequence continues at coordinate 13,695,815 of OX467117.1, read as the reverse complement.
AGTTTTTATGATTAAAGTCTTATTTCTAGAAATAACGTTGATTTTGATGTACCATTTTCCAACCATGGTCTCTACGTGTTTGTTTTAAGGGAGTACGTTTAATTACATCGAATTCTTTGTCTACCGATACTATAGTCGGAGTATCCAATATAATATAATAAACGTGAGTAATAATAAAAAATAAGTAAAACAAAAATGTATCAAAACCACGTCAGTTTCCATAGTAAAATGGTCTTTACATTTTTACTCTAGTTTTTTGTTTAATTTTCGTGCATCACAAGGCATTTTTTTTAAATATGTTGTCAATTTAGCTTTATAAAAATGGTACAACAGAATTAGCATCATTTTCATGTATATTTAGATTATTCTATATCATTTAAAGGGTTGTGTGTTATTATGAATGATTTTGAAAATGTACCTGTAAAAATTATGTGAAATAAATTATGACTGATTTGCCTTTCACCATTTTATTTAAAAAATGTGTATCTAAAATTAATTTACTATGTCTACAATCGCACCAGGCTTTTACTGTTAAAATTGTATATTTTTTGATTGGATGATGTAAGGCAAAATTATGAATCTTTTGTAAATTTGATCTCAGAAAAAAAAATTAACATCATAACACGGTTCAGCCCGAAAGTATACCAAAACAACAATGTTTAATTTAATTTTTAATATTTTAAGAGCTTGTGTTCCTCTATTTGTAATCTTTGTAAATGTACTCTTTTATGTAAGTCTGTTTGACAAAGTAACTTGCAACACAGTTACTAAAACGCATAAAGAAAAATATTATACATGACAAAATATATATACCGTCACGTAATGTCGCTACTACTACATCGTACGTAAACGTCCTGTATGGTAATTTTGTACATTTTAGATCTTATTCATAAACTTCTAATAGAGAATGTGCTTTGTCCCATTCTCGAGCGTGTCAATTTTCATCTGCGAGAAGTTGATAGAGCACTTATTAGCGTAAATAATAGAGACTAGAGGAATTTTTGGAGGGGCTTTTATTCATAAAGTGCGATAGTGTAGGAAAGTGACATAATGTGCTATAAAAACTTGAAGTTGTAGTAAACTTGCCACTACTTTACTAAGGCATGACTGGACTCGATCAAGACTTTATGTGACTTTGACTGTGACTTATTTAACTTATGACACTTAAAAATATCAAAGCACTCAACACTGGCAATTGCACAAAATGCGATGTCAAATTTAATGAAGATAGACAAGATCGTACCCTCAGTCTCATATTATTTATTTAACTAATATGAAATATTAATGCAATTAAATTATGAACATTAGTAGCGACATACAATTATACTGGCCAGAAATATAGTACGACAAAAATTTGATGTTAAAAAATCGTAGAAATACAGTTTTTTTTTGCTTTTGTCCACTGTTGTGGCATTACATGCCACACGATAAAATAACGTGTCCTTAGCATTGTGAAAATTGCCATATTTCTGGTAGATACTAAATCTTGTCGAATCTGACAAATTTTAAGAATGTCAGAAATGACAAACTGTAACATTTTTTGTCATAATTATGACAAACAGTGAAATAGACGTTATTCCCTTTTATGTAATTTATTTTACACCCTTGTACTGTACAAATGCATGCATTTTCCTTTCTTCCATTATGTAAATGATTTAACTAAATAATAATAATTTTGTAAATATAATTTTAGTTAATTTTAAGTTTGTTACCTGTTGTTTATAAATAGGTTCGAATACAGACAATTTCTGAAAGTTGAATCCATTTTGAGAATGCCTAGTCTTTTCTCATCTGATTTTTAGCGTGTTCACAATTTTGTTACAATGTTTTTTTTTTATTGTACGAGCTCCTAATGGATTTAACTTGTGGTCGAATTTTTGAACACAATTTTGTACAATGAATTAAATTAGTAATAATATATTATTGTAAATAGGATTCGTTATTGTAATTATTCTCAAATTTTGGATTTGCACTAGTGTTAAAAAAAATCAATTGCATTCTTGTATCATTATACTTTATTGTACCATCACCTTTATTAGAAAAAGTAGTTATTAATTAAAAAATATGCTTTTTCGACCATTAACGCAGAGATTGTGTCTTAAGAAGCTTCCTAAGGGTGCCTTATATATGATAGAATTTAAAATTAAATAAAACAATAAATAGGTGCACATGAAATACTCTGTATTGTATGAAAAGCGATCTTTGTAAATATATTGTAATGGTGTATAAATAAAAAAGAAATTATTTTATTACTGGATGATTTGTTTCCTTTCTTTAAATTAAACATTTAAAACCCCCGACATCGGTAATAGAACAAAACAAAAAAGCAACTGAGCCAAAATATGTTAAATTTGTATGGGACCAAATTGCAACTATTCCGCATCAAACTAAAGAAGAGTCACGTAAATCGGATCATAAATCTCAGCATAATCGGTAATACAAATACCAATCAAGTTGAGAACCTCGTCTTTTTTGAAGTCGGTTAATAAATATCGTTGGACATTCATACAGCGTCATCTAGCCCTAACTACTTATCCTAGCTTGAACTACAGGAACCAGATAACTGGTGGAATACTTTTTTTTTTGTCATTACATGTAATACATACAGAACACCCAGACATAGTATGAACATTTATGATCACATAAATATATCACGATGTGTTTTTGTGTTTTGTTTGTCGACTGTCGGATCTATGGACGAAGCTGCCGTGTTGATCCATTCATCATCTAAAAGCTGAAAATCTTAACGTCTCAAACACATTTCGAATCATAGCTAAGAACATTCGATCAAGTCAGCTTTCAAATAAAAATAAACTAAATCAAAATTGGTTCAACCGTTTGGGAGCTACGATAGCAGAGATACGCATATGAAATTGATTACCTTTTTGTGTCCCTGGGTAAAACAAAAAATAACCCACGGCAACCTGGGGGTTTTTGGGTACCTACGATCTTACAAAAAGCCTGCTCTAGACAGACGCGGCAATTACACCTAGGCCTGCTCAAAAAGCCGCGGCTAGTGCTAGCTACGCGACAACAAACTAAAGCCTGTCCCACTAAAACCGCTGTCGCAATCGTATCAGTGTAAGACAGGCTTAACCCGACAATCCCAACGCAGTCAGGCTTTTTGGAAATTTCGCCCCGTCCGACTAAAAAGGCTTGAATATTAACTGGCTCTCAAATGAGGCTTGCTAAACCGCATGAGATGCTTGAACTAAGAATTTTCTTGCCAGCCAAGTACTTCATCACTTCACTACATAGTATAAAACAAAGTCGCTTTCTCTGTCCCTATATATATGTATGCTTAAATCTTTAAAACTGCGCAACGGATTTTGATGCGGTTTTTTTAAATAGATGGAGTGGTTAAAGAGGAAGGTTTATATGTATAATACATGCATATGCACCACATAAATATCTACATTGCACCCGTGCGAAGCGGGGGCGGGTCGCTAGTATTTAATATTTGGATGACTAAGTACTTCAACACCAAACAAAACTTTTTTTCAAAACTCAAATATTTTTTTTTTTATATCCTTTTATTATAAGTACAGATATTAGAAAAAATTTAGAAGGTCGATTACTTTCAAATATATTTTTAACCTTCACTTATACCGGACCAATTCCGATATGAATTATATTGCCATAACATCCGCTGTTTAGATCAGATAGCGTTTATGTAAAAAAAACGAAAAGTTCATATAATCTGAGTGGTCAGCCGTAGTGTCAAAATCAATGTGCCATGTCAAAACATGGCTCGACAGTTCTTTTTAAAGAGAAGAATGTATTGATTCGCGGCAATGATCATTGACAGGCGTTATCTCTTACCATCAGGAGAACGTCTTTTTCGTCTCATTACATATACATTAAAAAAAAATACATTTTATTTCTGTAGCCAAAAAATCGCTAAACAAAAAGTTTCAGTTTGTATGTCGAAAGATCTGTTGAATTTATTAATTTATTTGTGCAAAAATCAATCTTAAAAGTATATTAATTGATTTGAACTGTTAACCGCCATCTTAGTTTTTCCCTCACACACTTGTTTCGCCTCTGTGCTAGGAGAAAGTCGCATTACTTCCAAATATAAAATAAGGATAATATAGTGCAACCAAAGTCATTGAAATCCTTAAATAATAGTTTTATTTCGTATCGACCCTCACATAACCTACAGGTTATGGGCCCAGATTACGCGAGTGAAAATTAGTTACTGTGATTCGATAATCTAAAAATAGATCAGTTGCGTATTATTTTTCGCTATGGAAACTACGAAGATAAAACGGAATATAAAACCCTTTGACGGCGAAAGGTACAGTATTTGGAAGTTTAGAATACGTGCTTTATTGAGTGAATTGGACATTATAAATGTAATTGACGAAGATCCGTTATTTCGCGACGAAGCATGGGAAAAAAAGAATCGGATGGCCAAAAATGTGATCATTGAGTATCTATCCGATTCGTACCTCGGTTTTGCGAAAGAAGATAGTTCGGCAAAAGATATTTTAAAAAGTTTAGATTTGCTGTACGAACGAAAAAGTATTGCGACGCAGTTGGCATTACGTAAAAAGTTGTTGGCGTTAAAACTACAAGGTGATGTACCGCTTATAAAACATTTTGCCACCTTTGATGACCTCATAACTGAGCTGATTGCTGCTGGAGCAAGATTAGAGGAAACTGACAAAGTGGCACATTTGTTGCTCACCCTACCCTCAATTTACGATGGAGTCATTACTGCAATTGAAACACTATCGGAAGATAATTTGACACTAGCTTTCGTAAAAACGCGATTGTTAGATCATGAAGTGAAGTTGAGAAATGAATCTAGTGATACGAGCGCGAAAGTGTTACAAGTAGAAGCAAAGAATGATACATGGAAGAAAAGAAAATGTGATAGTTTTCAGCAGTCATATAAAAATAAAAAGCAGAAGAAAAACAATTCACAGTTCATGAAATGTTACCATTGTGGACGAAAAGGACATAAGAAAAATGATTGTTATTATTTCAAGAGAACCAATCAGCAAAAAGGACATTTTGATAACAAAGAAAGAACAAGGACAGTACAAGCAGTTGAGATAAATGAAAATCAACCTTCGACATCGAATGATTTTTCTGGCTTTGCTTTCATGACCGGCGATTACCATAAAGATAACCAAGGAAACAAAATTACATTTCTATTGGACTCGGGTGCATCAGACCACATCATAAACAGAGAAGATTTGTTTCTAAATTATGAAAACCTAACTACCCCACTAAAAATTTCAGTTGCTAAAAATAATGAATTTATTTCAGCTACTAAAAAAGGTATTTTGCAGGTTAAAAGCAATATGGGAGTTCTAGGTATTCTGGAGGACGTGTTATTTTGCCGTGAGGTTCCATACAACCTTCTGTCGGTCTCAAAGATGCAGCAAGCTGGGTATACGGTTATTTTTGACCAGGACGGAGCCCAAATTTGCAAAAATGGTAAAACCATTATGCGAGGTAGGTCAACTAACAATTTAATTGCTATAGATTTTATTGCGTCTGTGAACGTGAGTCACCCTGTTTCCCAAGCATGCGCTAGTGACAAGAAAAGCTACAAATTGTGGCATCAACGTTTAGGGCATATGAGTAAAATGAAATTCATAGAAATAAAACAGAATAAATTATTCGAGGACATGAATCAAATTGATTCAGTAGTGCCAGATAATGATTTATGTGAAGCTTGCATAAATGGGAAACAGATTCGACTCCCGTTTAGTCAGGCTAAAGACAAAAGTCATATAATCAGACCATTATTTGTTGTGCATTCTGATGTTTGTGGCCCTATCACTCCAACGACTACCGATAATAAAAATTATTTCGTGATTTTTATTGATCAGTATACTCATTATTGTGTTACATACTTGTTGACGTACAAATCTGACGTATTAGCTGCGTTTAAAGATTTTGTTGCAAAAAGTGAAGCAAAATTCAATCTGAAGGTAGTTAATTTATATTGCGATAACGGTGGAGAGTACTTATCTACCGAAATGAAAGGCTACTGTATTGAAAAAGGTATCACTTATCATTTGACAGTTCCGAGAACCCCACAACAGAATGGTGTTTCTGAACGTATGGTTCGGACCATTACAGAAAAGGCTCGTTCAATCTTAAACGGTGCTCAGTTAGATAAAGTTTTTTGGGGTCAGGCAGTTTTAACTGCTGTTTACTTGATAAACTTAACACCGACTAAGGCCCTGAAACTTTCAAAAACACCATACGAGATGTGGCACGGTAAAAAGCCTCAAGTAAAATATTTAAAGGTTTTTGGTTCTACGGTTTACGTACATAACAAAACTACTAAAGCTAAATTTGACAATAAATCATGGAAAGGTATTTTGATGGGTTATGAACCAAACGGTTATAAAGTTTGGAACCCTGATTGCGAAAAGTACATGGTAGTCAGAGATGTTATTGTGGACGAGACTAATTTCCTTCAATCCAGGCCTTCGTGGAGGCTTGAAGAGAATATTCAAAATCCTCATGACAAAACTGATAATAGCGATGGTCTCAAATCAGTGTCAACCAAGTCTCGGAACTCTGGCAGTACTGGCAGTAAATCAGATAGTTCTAAATCTGATGGACTTGGTGAATGTCCGACTAAAATTCGCAAAGTAAACCATGATAGTGTAGTTCAATCGCAATATGAAATTGATGAAGTTCGTTTTGATGAGTCATTACGGGAAAATGAAAACACAAATAAAAAGACTAAACTTAGGAGGAGTGATAGGTTCAAAAATCATCCCCCTGTGTCATATAAAGAAATTGATGATGATGATGATTGTTTGATGTGTGTTCGATCAGTTTTAAATGATGTACCAAAGTCATTTGATGAAATAAAACATCGCCATGATCGAAGTCAATGGGAATGCGCGATTAGGGATGAATTAAATTCATTACGTAAGAACAAAACATGGACTCTAGTACCACGACCCCCAAATAAAAATATTGTGGATTGTAAATGGATTTTTACAGTTAAAAACGACGAATTTGGAAATCCTCAACGATTTAAGGCGCGATTAGTTGCCAGAGGGTTTAGCCAAGAGTACCTTATGGATTACAATGAAACATTCGCACCTGTAGCAAGGATAGCTAGTTTTATTATTAGCTTCGCAAATCAATTTAATTTGTTGGTTCATCATTTGGATGTCAAGACGGCATTTTTAAATGGAAACCTGAAGGAAGAAATCTACATGAGAATTCCTGAGGGTATTTTAAGTAAAGAAGGCTATGTTTGTAAATTGCAAAAGGCATTGTACGGACTAAAACAGGCAGCTAGGTGCTGGTTCGAAGTATTCGAACAATCTTTAAAAGAAGAAGGATTTCAAAATTCTTCAGTAGATAGATGTATTTATATACTAGATAATGGGGACGTATGTAAAAATATATACGTGGTACTATATGTCGATGATTTGGTAGTAGCGTGCGCTGATATTGTGACGATGAATAATTTCAAAAGGTATTTGATGAGTAAATTTGAAATGACCGATTTAAATGAAATTAAACTGTTTCTCGGTATTAAAATCACTAGGGAAGGTGATCAAATGACTTTAGATCAAAGTGCATACATCAAGACAATCTTGACTAAATTTAATATGCACGACTGTAAACCTGTATCTACCCCCTTAGAAAACAAACTAAACTATGACGCACTGAACTCTGAAGAGAAATATAACGCTCCGTGCCGAAACGTTATAGGGTGCCTGATGTATATTATGTTATGCACTCGGCCCGATTTAAGCGTCAGTGTGAGTATACTGAGTAGGTACACACACAAAAATAATACAGAGTTATGGCAATGTCTTAAACGGGTACTCAGGTACTTAAAAGGCACAATTGATTTGAAATTGTGTTACAGGCGGTGTAACTACACTGAGATTTTGTGTGGGTACGTAGACTCAGATTGGGGAGGTAATGATACACGGGATAGAAAAAGTACAACAGGGTATTTATTTAAACTCTTTGACCAATGTACTATAACTTGGAGTACGAGAAAGCAGGCGTCAGTCGTAGCCTCCTCCACTGAGAGTGAATATATGGCATTGTTCGAGGCAGTAAGGGAAGCATTATGGCTTAAATCTTTAGCAGCCAGTGTAAAGATCAGCATTGATGATCCTATTACCTTGTATGAGGATAACAATGGCTGTATAAGTATCGCTAACAATCCGAGTAGTCACAAGCGATCAAAGCATATTGATATCAAATACCACTTCTCTCGAGAACAAGTAGAGAAAAATGTAATTAAATTAAAATACATTCCCACAGGTGATCAGCTGGCCGACATCCTGACGAAACCATTACCAGGAACAACTTTTCAATTACTGAGAAGTAAAATGGGTTTACATTAACTAATTATAAAACGTATTTAAAAATATGTGTAAAATTTATCTGTGTATAAATAAATATGATTAAAACTTATGTGATTATAAAACATTTCAAGATATTTAAGTTCATGGTCTGATTAGGTTTTCCTGGGTTTCCCTAATCCTAGCAACAAATGTTGGACCATATTGTATTTCCCCAGCAGATATTTGGAAGTATATGTGTACGATTTAGTTAGACAATTAAAACAATTGAATTTAGGTCTGTGTAATAATGTTTACCGATTAATTTTTGAGGGGGCGTGTTGAATTTATTAATTTATTTGTGCAAAAATCAATCTTAAAAGTATATTAATTGATTTGAACTGTTAACCGCCATCTTAGTTTTTCCCTCACACACTTGTTTCGCCTCTGTGCTAGGAGAAAGTCGCATTACTTCCAAATATAAAATAAGGATAATATAGTGCAACCAAAGTCATTGAAATCCTTAAATAATAGTTTTATTTCGTATCGACCCTCACATAACCTACAAGATCTTCTACGAGTATATGCATAATCAATAACCAGCTGTGCATATCAGTATATCACAAGGGCTAGCATATCAGTTAGCGAGATGAACAGCGTCTCTGACGGAAGTAACTGGCACTCTGCAGGCAACAGCAACAAGATTAAATACTGGATTATATAAGCTTGGAATGTAAAAAAACAGCTGTTTCATATCATTTGTTCACATGTCAACGAACTTTATTTATGGAACATATGATTTTTTCCACAATTTCAAAGTTGTATGCAAAATAAAAGTTGTTCATAATTATGATCCCCTTTTGCTTATAACCCCGTAGAACTCCTATACACCCAAAGTAAGCACCGGTATTTTATAAGAACGAATCCCACTAACATAATAAATGTGAAAGTTTGTTTGTTTGTATGTTTTGATGTTTATTACACGTTCACATAAAAAAAAATGTTAGGTACCTGTGGGATTATCAAAAAACGAACTGCAGGACGTATCCACTTGAAATTTGATGCAGGAGTGTCTTATGGAACATTATTCAGGGATAAAAGGTTTATCTTAATCTAATAATATAAAATAGCGCAAGTTTCATGACTATTGCTTATTTGTTGCTTCCACATTTGTTGCTTTCCGAACCTATTCTTAAGATTTTTTAAAATATATTTAATAGGTTTTCGTTTTATTACGCCCTATCTGATATTAAGCAGGCTGCAGTATGAATGAAGTACGCTTACCTAGAAAAAAACCTGTTTACTTTGGATTTGAAGACACCCTGTTGCCAATTGGTAGTATGTCAGCCTGAGCTGTAGGGCGTGGGTTCGATTCCCGCCGAGGACAAACATTTTATGGTATAACAAATGTTTGTTCTGTGTCTGGGTGTCTGTTTGTATTACAAGTATGAATATACAACAAAAAAAAAGTATTTTATCCTATCAGTTATCTGTCTTCCATCACACAAGCTCTGCTTAGTTTGAGGTCAGATGGCGCTGTGTGTAATGTGTCCTATGATATTTATTTATTTGCCCAAATTGTACTTCGCGGGTAAAACAGACGCCGGCAGAGAGTTCCACATCTTCGCTGTGCGTATGAAGAATATGCTATCGAAGCGTTCAGTCAGTACGTGAGGAATGTCCACCATGTATGGATGGCGTTTAGGCCGGGTCTGCCTAACCTTCCGGTAATAGAAAGGGGCAGGTGAAACCAAATTATGTAATTTCAAAGCCGAAATGTATCTGGTAGAAGAAAGATAAACAAGCGAGTTTATGCGGACGAATACGCGGGCGTTACCTAGTATATATTTAGATAATTACCTTGGTAGATACTTAATTGCCCAAGTAATTTTTAATTTATAACATGTAAACAAATCTTTTTAGATCAAAATCATGTATAAATAGGAGAGTCATGTCATATTTAATGCATTTGGTTCTAGTTTTTTTGGTGTTTTAGTTTTGTGCACAGAATACTTTGCTAATTAATAATTAAGTAAGTGAATATCCGCAACTTATAGGGTTTTTATTTATTTTGATCAATGAAGCATGTTCTACAGTAATTTCGGTTAACTTGTGATGGGTGATTCAAATTTAAATGTTTTATTTGCATAAATAAAGGTACAGGTCAGGTCGAAAATAAAAAAGTAGGCATCTTTCATAATCATCATCATCATCTCAGCCATAGGACGTCCACCGCTAGATATAGGCCTCACCCATTGACTTCCATAAATACCGATCGGAAGCGGCTCGCATCCAGCGCGCTCCTGCGGTCTTTATAAGGTCGTCTATCCACCTACGCTGCGCTTGCCGGTCCGTGGTCTCCACTCCAGAACTTTTCAGTTCCATCGGCCATCAGTTTTGCGTGCTATGTGCCCTGGCACTTCAACTTGCTAATCCGCTGGACTATGTCGGTAACTTTGGTTCGTCTACGGATCTCCTTATTTCTGATTCGATCTCGTAGGGACACTCCGAGTATAACCCTCCCCATAGCTCGTTGAGCGGCTTTGAGTTTATCAAGAATGCACGTAGTCAGAGACCGCGTTTCAGCACCAAAAGTCATCACCGGTAACACACACTGGTCGAAGACTTTCGACATCTCTACACTAGGCAAATAGAGTTAAAATTACTACTTAGTATTATCAAAGTTAATTTTATTAGTATATTGTATTCATCTAAATCAAAGTTAGTATAGGCATTACCATCAGGACAGCATTGTAGTTGTCTCATTACGTTTGCAATAAAAATAAAAAATAAAACTATGGCAGACATCATATCACCTCAGCCATAGGACGTCCACTGCTGGACATAGGAGGGGTTTTGCCAATACTCACCACGCTAGGCAGGCGGCTTGGCGAGCGCAGTTAGTTATGATTTTTCAAGAAAGACGCTGCTGCCCATCTTCCGTATTACATCCCTTAGCCGACTCTTATGGCAACCACGGGTAGAGAAGGTAGGGTACAATTCTTACGCCGGCACCACCACGGCTACCTATTTCTATTCTATTCTATGGCAGGAATCATGAGAAAAACAGTGTTTCCATAGGGAAAAAAATTAAATTTACGTATAAACGGATTTTTATTCGATTTCTTGATTGGCGTACTAAGAGTAAATCATAATGACGAGTACAATCGCACCGAATAATCCTATAAAGCCAAGAACTTACCAAGATTCATTTATATTGTGGCTTTACTGTGATCCCTGTAACTGTGGTAAAGGAAAACCAGATTGTCCAGGCCTGACTTAAATAATACTTTAGATCTTGCATAATATTCACAAGTTTCTAGTTCAAATACGCAATTACTATCAATAACATCACCTTAAGACCTACGTAATATCCTAATAGCTTATTTTGCCATTCTATATGCAAGTCACGTAACATTCCGTAGTCTTTTCCAAGTTCTAGAATTCCTATAATCTTGAAGTTCGAAACCTAGATTGAATGCGAACTGTTATTAATACGACTATAAAACAGCAAATGCAGAAATGAATTTATCATTAAAATCGCTTCCGTCGCACATAAAATTATTAGATATCCGTTTATTTATTATAACTAAACTAGTTTTTTTATAAACGTCGGGAATTATTGTTCGGTTGAAGTCGTGTAGGCTAGTACATACATATGTGTATTAATATTTCAAATATTATATAGAAGCAAAATTTGTACTGTGGAAGTTGATAAAAACTTTGCATTACGAATAATCACGCGGATTAGTTGACCGTTTGTAGTTCTCTTCTAGATATATAAAATTCGTTAGTATTAAATTTATCACGACACCGTAAGTAAACGCCTACCATTTGTTGCAGAGCAAAATGACACCAGGATCTGAGAAGGATGGTAGAGTGATCAATTTTGATCACCTGATATTCTGGGTTGGGAACGCAAAAGCCGTAAGTTTCCTACTTCCGTGTCTCATGCTAGATTCATTTTCATAGAAAATAGTCCAGGCGAAGAAAATAGTCCAGTTACGAAACAAAACATTCATTGTGTTCGAGAAATTATTCTTAAGGCCCTGTTTTCCATCATTTCGAGCATGTTTGTTATTGCAGTTTATCATTAGTCTACTATTGTGTCAAATACTGTCACCACAGACCAAACGAAGTCCCTTCCAGTTACACGAATTCGCGTATATCGAACTTTGAATTTTTCTTGTTTACTCGAAAAGTAACCTAAATCCATTTCTGTCTTGTGATGATAAAAGAATAAAGACTGGCTATTCTAGCAGGTCTCGATAAACACAGTTCAATGTCATTGTAGTGTCTTCTTTGATTTAAATTTCTTTCGAGTCGATCACTTGCATATTACGTTTTTTAAATTTTAAATAGCAAAATATTTTTTAATTGTAAATTATAATTTAGTGCATGAAAATGGAAACTAACATTGTCGGAGAATATCGCCTTAATTCATGTACCTACTTTTAAGTTGGCAATTTAGTATTTTAATCGTCTCGGGCCTTTTATGATATGGACTCTAGTACAATATTCTAGAACAATATTTCAAAGAAAGTACGTATAATAAAATTGGGTTATTTAATGTTGTGTTCTAGACCTCCAGCTATTTTGTTACACGTTTCGGATTTAAACCTTTGGCAGTTCGAGAACCGACAGAAGAAAGGCCGGTGGTTTCACACGCAGTGCAACTGAATCAGGTAACATAATATGTTTTTTTTTAATTGGCTGACAGGCTAGGTGTTTGACCACAACTCACCTGATGTTAAGTGACGGTGTGGTCGAAGATGGTAAAGTACACCTAGCTTGGAATGGAACTGGCTCTCAAGTGAGGCTGCCAGAACACACCTTTAGATGCTTGGCGGCAGATTTACAACTTGAGGGTAGTAACTAACCAGCCGAGTACTAGAAAGTACCCTAACACCACGCTAGGTTTCCTCACGATGTTTTCCTTCACCGGCAGCTCAAGCTCATTGTTGGGGTTTGAACCCACGCCCTTCGGCATGCGAACCGACCGCGCTAACCACTGAGCTATCATCGCTACTATTCTGAGATTGACCTATTCAATTGCGATAACATTATAATATATCTCATTATTTGTATCCAAATTCGTGTTTTTTACCACGCTGGCCAAATGCGAATTGACAGACTTCACACATATTCGAGAACTTTTTTTAAGAAATCTCAGGACATATTTTTTTCCTCACGATGTTTTTTTCGCCGGTTGAACTCAGTAGTTATACGCACATAACTAAGAAAAGACAGTGCGTGCCGTGGGATTCGAACCCAAGACCTCCAGATTGGAAACTGGTCTAGGCTGTCGAAACTTCATTATTTAAATGTTGATGAAGAACTCTTAACTTTTGATACTAGACGGCTCTTGTTACTATTTTCTGAGTTTCATCTAATCGTAGTGCGGTAAAAGAGTGACAAATTATTGTTCTTGAAAGCAAAAAAGATCTTAATATCTCATATTAAACACAAAAATTATCACAAAAAATAGAACAGCTACTTCTCTAAGTTGGCCGGTTGAGTCTTGTTCGTATTTCCGCTGAACCGTAATCGACGATAATCAAACGACTAATTTTACTATTTCATCAGATAAAAATCGTGTTCGAATCGCCAACATCTACAGAGAGTGTACTCTCCAAAGATCTGTCTGCTCACGGGGATTTTGTAAAGGACGTGGCCTTCGAGGTCCACGATCTGGAGCAGTTGGTGCTGAGGGCCAGGGAAGGTGGCGCGGAGATCTTGAAAGATGTCACTGAGGAAGATGATGACGATGGAATAGTTAAATACGCCGTGGTTAGAACGGTAAGACATCTTTGACTACCATAATCCAACAGCATTTAATAGCATATGGCAGATTAAACTTTTTTTATCTCAAAGTAATGAGAAGAACGAAAAACTCTCTTGATGGTAAGAGATAATGCCTACCCATGCTTTGGCCTTCGTTACTTTAAGACATTGCATTCAATAAAAAAAAGAAGAAAAAAAATTAAACAAAAATGTCTATCAAACAATCATAATATGTATTTAAGTATGTCAATGTCGATTGTATGGAACTCGTACCATGGGAGCGGGAAAATTAGATGACTTAGGACGTTGCCCGAGAAATGGGAAGTAGCAATGGTCTTTTCCCGCATGGAAATGCTAAAACACTTAACATTTCTTTTTTACGTTTTTCAGTACGGCGATAACACACACACCCTTATCGATCGCAGCAAGTACAAGGGTCTTTTCTGGCCAGGGTTTAAGCCAACTGAAGATGATGTTACCAGCGAACTACTGTAAGTTATCTATTCGAGTTATACGTCCGATACACGTACAAGCGGTCCTGAGATCCAGTTCCGCAGTCACCGACTGGGGCGATGCCAACTTGGTCAGATTCAATGCTGCTAAGACCCATGCGTGTTTATTTTCCGTCAAAACGAGACCATTTCTACTGTCTCGCTTTCCGGGTGTATCCGTGCCGATAACAGGCAACCTCGAACTTCTTGGTGTCACTCTCTCGACGGCTCCCAATTTTTTTTTTCATTTATTGAGACGAAAGCAAAAATAGCTACAAAAAGCTTCACATCTTCGCCAAGGTAATACGGTACTTAACAGCAGAACAGATGCTTTGTTCATACAAAACGCAGGTGAGGTCGTCTAGGAGTACTGTTCATATTTGTGTGATGGCTATGCCAAGTACCAGCTTTAGGCACTGGAGCCAGACGAGAGGCGCGCTAGGAGGTTAATAGCCAATGGCACTTTGGTCAAGTATTGGTAGCAAAGCCGATACCAGTTTACTCTTGACTTGAACAACAAGGTCAGGTCTCCTGTCTATCGGCTTTCTACCGAAACATTTTGGGGATTGTGCCTTGGAGTTGCACGACTTCGGTGCTCCTGCCTGCCCCTTTTTACTACTGGACGGCCAGCCAAACGCGACCAAAGCATTACCCGTACATGGTGGACGTTCCCCATGTGCGGACTAAGCGCTTCGAATCCACATTCTTTACTCGTACAGCGAAGATATGGAACTCTGTACTGGAATCTGTGTTTCCCAAAAAGTACAATATTGGTGTCTTTAAATCAAGAGTAAACAGGTTCCTTCTAGGTATACGTGATCCATCTTAGACCACATCGTAACATTATAGGTTGATAATAATAAAAGTGTATTGTACAGTCCAGTTACTAGTAATTTTTAATTTTCCAGACCAGATACAAATCTAAAATTCATAGATCACGTAGAAGGAAACATGGCGGATGGTACTTTAGAAGACTCTGTTTCTTGGTACGAGAAGAATCTTAATATGAAGAGGTAAATAACATGCTTCTAATAATGTAATAAATTTTTTGATGTAGATGATAGTTACAACATCAAACAATAAGGTTTTATTATATATTAAAACATCTAGAGAAAACTAAACTAACTTAAAATTAAATAGAAAGGCCGTCAGATGAGGGATATGTGGCCAGAATGCTGGCAGCATTGCCACGTTGGATGGTAATGCTAATATAACATCCTTCTTATTTGTAAATGTTCGACTTTAACTGAAATAGAGTGAATAGTGAACCTAAGAAATATATACAATCATAGTTGAACGAACTTGTAAAGTGAAGTATGATCGGTTGTCAATAATCTGCACATACATTTTTGGTAAACATAATAATTATATTATATGACTGCCCTGTTTGCTCATTCGGTAGTGTATCTGCTTCAAAAGCTGTAGAGCATGAGTTCGATTTCCAACTAGTACAAAAATTTATATGACAAACATCTCGTTCATTCTCATTCAGTTCTGGGTGTTCTATATGTATTAGACGTAGTACCTACCTGGGCGACCGCATTATGCTCAAAATACGTATACGAAACTTATTGAGAACTCTAAACGCATTTTCCCAGAGATGTAACCTAGCTAGTTGGATTTTTCGCCAAATAAAACCCTCCATATAGCAAATTTCTTCGAATTCGTTAAAGCCGTTTTCGAGATATCAATGTATGTTTACTCGGTGATCTCCTTAGCAGGAAGTCGTTTAAGTACCACTGCAGTACCAGATATATTGCCGCCAAGCAATAGTATGTACTCTGTGTTCCGGTTTGAAGGGTACTAGCGAAATTACAGAGCTGTTGAGACTAACCATCGAAAGTCTCAAAGTAATGAACGCCAAAGCAGCGATGCCCTAGACTTTGTTTTACTACTGAAATTTATGTGTATCGCTGCAATGGTCATGAACAGGCGTTATCTCCTACCATCAGGAGTGCGCCTCGTTCGTCACATTAGTTTAACATTAAAAAGAAGACTTGTGTTAAGTTTTTCATTGTACTAATCAACAGGTTTTGGTGCGTAGATTATGTTGACTACAAGAACAAATTGACACCGTATTCCTGCATCAATACTACTTCTGTAATCAATCAAGAGGAAACTGTTTTGGTAATTTTCTTACTGTTATAAGGGCCATCCATAAATTATGACACACGTTTGGTCGATGAAATGTGACACTGGTGGGACGGGTCCTAAATTTCATGAAGTCACATTTCAAAAACAATATACGCATTAAAAGATGAAATTTGAACTATTAACGAAAAACTTCAAAATATTTTCAACTCTTTATGATTATAATGTTTAAATTGTTTTGTTGGCTAGTTTATATGATTTATTAAACAAATATTTTTTAGTTTAGTTGATTTATTAAAAAAGAATTTAAATGGAAATAGGCCTGATTTCGGAAATGCTGTTTTAATTTAACGATGTTCTGATGTAAAATTGCAAAATATGTGACGTCAAACTAGGACGGTCTCATTAGTGACAAGGACGGGGGAGGGGTAAAAATCATGAAATTCGAGTGACGTAATTTGTGTATGGCCCCTAAAATAAAAATAATAAATTACAGAATGCATAACAAATAAAACAAATAAATAGTTATTATGATATATAGATAAAAACTCTTTTTTGTGCACACCAGAAATAGAAAAAAAAATAGAAAACAAAAGAACTAGTGCCACAAGGGACGGCCTTATCGTTAAATCGATCTCTTTCAGGCAACCAAAAATGGGATAGCGCGTTATTGATTAAGAACAGACAGACAGATTATTTATTATGCTATGATATTATTATTATTATTGGCTCATTTGGTAGTGTTTCTCCTTGAGGCGCTAAAGGGCATGGGTTCGATTCCTAACAGGTCAAACATTTGTGTGACGAGCATAAATGTTTGCTCTGGGTGTTGTGTATAATCTGTAAGTATGTATTTACAAAAAAATAATTAAGTGTTCTATCAGTTATCTGATTCTCATAGTACAAGCTTTGTTTAGTTTGGAGCTAAATGGCGCTTTTTTTTATAATAAAAGCGTTGCGTTTTACTTCCATCTCATCTGATGATAAGTGATGATGCGGTCTAAGATGGAACACACATGCCTAGAAGATACCGATTCACTCTAGACTTGAAGACACCCAGATTGTATACATCGGAGAACACCCACTCAGGCAGTGCATGGTATTATACTATATGTACATATTTACTTCTTCACACTGTAAAGAATTTGGATGAAATTTAGGATACATCATCAGCCATAGGACGTCCACTACTGGACATAGACCTCCTCCTGGGGGGGGTTTTGCCAATACTCGCCACGCTTGGCAGGCGGGTTGGCGAGCGCATTTAGGTGTGATTGTTGAAGGAAGACGCTGCTGCCCATCTTCCAGATTACATTCCTTAGCCGACTCTTACGGCAACCACGGGTAGAGAGGGTGGGGTACTATTCTTACGCCGGCACCGCCACGGCAAAATTATGGATGCAAATATATAATTCTGATTAACACATGCCATTTTTTAATCCCGGAATACGCATATGGACCTGCGAGGTGCAGATGGTGGTGAATCTTTAAGCATATCTAGAGGATATCTGCGGTAATGCTCATTTAAAGCTGGTTTATACTTGTAGTTGTCACTGAACGAAGCAGCCAAAGGACTTCGTCCGACGAGCAAGGCTACTGAATTCGTGAAGGCGTTGGGATCGTCAGGCGTTGAGCACATCGCCTTATACACTGATGATATCGTATCTACTGTGAGTATTTATACGATAATTTTTATGCAAAGGTATTGAGACGAACGAGACGCTCTCCTGATGGTAAGAGATAACGCCTGTCCAAGGCCATTGCAACGATACACAGAACTTTGAGTAGCAAAACAAAGTCCAGGACATCAGTGCTTTGGCGCTAATTACTTAGAGACTTTCGATGGTTATTCTCAACAACCCTATATTTTTAATTAATCTAAATTTAGTTTTTGCAGTTGTAGTTGGACGTCTGGCTTCTGGTGGGTCCTGGGTTCGAATCCTACGGCACGCACCTCTGTTTTTTTTAAGTTATGTGCTAATTGCCGCTAACTATAAACGGTGGAGGTAAAAAACATCGTGCGTGCGAAGAATAACATGTCTGAAGTAACTATGCAGTTCCATTCCAGGCTAATTGTGTTTACCATCTTCGACTGCACCGTCATTAAACTCTACAGAAAAGCTGTGGTCAAACACTAGCGTGTTCATCATGAAAGAAGCGCTTAAAGAGGTATCGAAGATGAGTACACTCGACTATGGTAGTCGACTACGACCTTATCCTTCTTACAATGAGATGAAGCCCACGCTCAGTTGTGGGGCAGTTTATAAAATTAGGGCTGAGACAGGGTTCTCACAGACTCCAAGGTAAAATGGAATTGCCAGGAATAACATTTTATTTGCCCTCAAGGATGTCGAAAAATTAGAAAGATTTTTGTTATTGATTTGTTCGTTTTGCGTTAGACGAAACTTTATTAGCCAAAAGGAAATATTTATCTTTGTGAACAAAGTTTTATATTGGTCCAAGTTCAAAGTCACATGAATTTAAAAAAAATCTTTTTCGACGACAGAATTTATGGATCAGGTTTTTATAAGGCCAATCTCATTGTAAAAGCTATTTATGATGATAAATATAATGACCCCTTTTCGCTATAATATTACCATTTCGTTTAATATACAATACAATACAATATATACAAATGGAAATCATTTTGTAGAAATTCCGATTCGCCCAAGTTGATTTTTGCTCCGTCTACGATCGGTAAACATGAAGTCTTAATATACTTTTACCTGCATTTCAGATGCGAAACCTAAAAGCCCGCGGAGCAGAAATAGTATCTTTCCCCCCTACTTACTATTCTCTGATCAAGCAGAAACTGGAAGCCTCCCCCCTTTATATATCCGAGAGCCTGGCAGCGTTGCAAGAGAACAGTATTTTGATAGACTTCGACGAGAGAGGTTATATGTTACAGGCGTTCACGAAACATCTACAAGCCAGGCCAACTGTCTTCATAGAGCTTATACAGCGAAAGAATCACAGGGTTTGTTTATTTCTCTATATAAATTATATTTTTATCCTAAACTAGCGACCCGACCGACTAGTCTATTAGTAATAGTGGCTTTACTAAGAGCTTCTAAGGAGTTAAGGAAACAACACGAAATTTCATTTTTCATTCATTTCATTCTTTCGCTTTCATTATATCGCTTTCTTTTTAGGCACTTTATTATTAAAACACTAAAATATAATATATTAAAATTACTTTAACGACATGATTTTTTTCGTGGCTTCGCCAATACTACTATTAGTTACTGGATACATCGTCTTTATGATTGATCGAGAATTATTACACCACAACATATCAATATTGTATAAAGAAATAATGTAAAAATAACGTATGATATTTTTATCGCGGATAATATTTACTCGTGTCAGATACTTAAGTAACTCATGTGGAAGAGTAAAAATATTAATTAGTTCCAAAAATTAAACTAGATGGCGCTGTATATGATTAAAACGCGCAATTATCTTGTCTACTGAATTCAGATAGACCTACAATGTTTCGTTTTTCAATTCGTGCCTCAATCTATTGAGTAAGGAAATTATTGGGCCTTGGTAACTCTTGGCAATGTCCTATATTGGGCGAAATAGTTTTTAAAGGGCACAGGTCGTCCCGCGGCTGCTCGCCTACTTTGCGGGCGGCTGCGGTGAAGCGAACTGCCTTTGTTTGATATATTTATTAATTGTTGTAAATGTAAATACACAAGCCTTTGTTTGATATATTTATTAATTGTTGTAAATGTAAATACACAAGGTATAGGTACTGATTTAACTGTCTATCAGAATCGATTAAAAACATGTCCGTGTGTGACTGTGTCGCGGACACGGCCGTACATAAGGCCTGAATACATTTATGAACACTTAGAAGTTCTTGGGAGTTTCTATATGTAGTCTTCACCCAATGTAACACATTCTTTGATCATTTACTAACGTGTAATTAAGTTTTGGATGTAGATGATAGATGTATAGATTGTAGCTGTAACACCAAACTACATACGAGTATATTCCCGAAATTTGTTTTCTGTATTGCCTTCCAATATGGAAGCAAACTTTAAGATGTATTCACGTCAAAATGCAAGCTGGGCATGTAATCCCAGTAAATTGATTGAATGGTTTAAAAACAAATGCACAATACTTTGCTTTTTTTATCTTTCCTTTGTTTTTCTTTCTTTCCTTCTTTCGCAACCTTAATGCAAAACCTTGGTAGTTCTTACAAATGAAAGAAATTTTAGGAAATTTCTAAGAAATTTTCTTTTATTTTAACAAGCTAAACTAATATTTTATGCAAAATTTTCAGGGTTTCGGTTCTATGAACTACAAGTGGGTGTTCGAAGCTATCGAACAACTGGATCAAGCTAAAAATGAAAATGAACAACAAGAAAAAGAAGTCAAATAAGTTTCATCTTCACCTTTACTTAAACTTATAAATGAGATGTGATTAATCAGAAATGTTTTAACATGATGATGTTGAAAAGTTATGAAAAACATCTTATGTATTTACTTAAATTTTTAAACTGTCGCGCCTTGATCACATAGTTATGTTCATAGTCGGGTCTTAATCGCGTCCTATTGTGCGTGATTGAGTCCCGTTGATAAACATAACTATGGTTACTTAATGTAAGCAATTATGTTATTATAAATTATTTGCTTGGGTGTCGGTGTAAATAAATAATTGTCATTTAATCACCGTGAATATTACTTTAGCTTTAACATACTATTTGTTGATTTTTATATAGGTACTTTAACAATCCTTACCTTTTTTGTCTGAAAACAATATTGGCGAATGACCTTAAGAATTCTTTACATATACCTATGTAATTCTTATTGTCATAGATAAAATAAATCCAATTATCTGAAGAAAAAAAAATACTTGTTTTATTCTTTTTTCCTTTGTTTTTAATTATGGTTTACAGGCTAGATGTTTGACTACAGCTCACTTCTTTAGTGAGGATTTGGTCAAGGATGGTAACACACCTAGACTGGTTTTGAACAGGATCTCAGGTCATCCTCATTATCGGAACCTTGTTTTATGAGATTGGCGAGTATTTCAAACTAATACATTTTTCTAAATTACTAGTAAGTAATTATGGTTTATGGCATTACATTATATTGACAATATTTTTTATATTGACATATTTTACATTGACAATAATTATATATTGACAATATTTTTATACTGACATGTTTTTATATTGACATACTTTATTTTGACATTTTGTTTTTTATTCACTGACTTGTAATCAGTGTTTTAAAACTCTTTTAATGATATATTTGAAATGATATTACGAATTTAACCTGTAACACCAATGTGTTATCAATAAGATATTTGTATTTGGGATTTGAACCCATGTCCTTCGATGTATAAGCCGACCGCGCTAATCACTGAACTATTATCGCTTTCACGCTTTATACAGGGTAAGTTTTATAAGCTTGGCGTGTACTAATCTGAAAGGGGATTATTAGTACCTACTCAACATAGTTAACAACATTTACTTACAATAAATACAATTTTTAAATCATGAAAATAAATCTACTGCTCTATACGTATATTTGTCGAGGCGAAGAACTTTTTCGTTCTTTTTTCACTATTTAGGGATTTTTCGGCTTAGCACAATGCAAATTAATAATCCAGTATATGCCGCTGAAAGTTGTCTTATTATATTATATTAAGTATAGAAGATCATGGAAAATTCTGTCTTTAAAATAGAATTGCACAACATTGAGAAATACCTCGGCAATACCTACCTACCTGTACCGGATCGCGAGATCAACTAACGTGGGGTAGAGACTGCTCTTTCTTAATAAAGACAAGTCTTGTAGAGTTGTGCTAGATATTGGATAACTAAAAGTTATGTTACAGACATTGAGCTCTTAGCGATAAGGCCGCCAAACGTTCCACTAGTGCTAAGTTTATATATTGTTATTGTTTCTTATAATCATATCGTAAAATTGTAACTATTTTTCAAATGTGATTACATTTATTAGATAATTCTCTTTTTAGTAAAAAAGACAACTAAAATATTTACTTTTATCAAATTTATATAATTTTATTTTAATGATAGATACAACTATTACATTTATGTATACTGATACATTTGTAATGATACATTTATCTACTTTATTAGATTAAGTGAGAAATTGAGTTAAATAACAAAAAAAAAAATTATAAAACAGCCAAGTAAAAATTTGATTGTGATGAACGTAAATTAATTACTTAGATTTGAATTTTATTAATGTCTATTTAAAAAACATCAGAATAGAATTGCCAACTTTTAAAAGCACGTTAAGAACGAAGTCCCTTAAATGGCTAAGACAATTCCCTAAAGTATAGAGGTGTATTAAAAGAAATAGACGATATGCTAGCAAGTAGTAATTCCCACCCTAAATACCGGACACTGAATATTTTTTTGTTTGATAATCATATAACTAGTTTGCTAATAAGTGTTAATTTACGAGAACTATAGATTTTATACATGAGAAGTTTTGAATAATTTTACTATAAAAATAGTTTTTTTTTTTTGTGACAAAAACACAGTATACAAACATAAAAATAACATATACGGTCAAAAATATTTTAGTTTTAGTTTTTTTTAATATATTTTTCGACACAAACGGGCCTCTGTTCAGCATAATACCACCTGTAAACAACTGGAGGCAATGCTGGTATGTCCTTGATCCTAAATTTCAAGCTAGACCCAAAGTAGGGTTAGGTCTGATAAGGGACTATGTCGCTACGCTTCCCCGTTTCTGTGCCGCTAGATTCAATCCAGTATGTATATCGTTCCTCATTTGCATTTCTGTTTATTAAATGATCATTAGTGATGTGACACGTTGAAAATTATTTTTCGTACTAACTTTTTGTAATTTTTCGGTTTCTTAAGTTTATAGATAACAGCTCCACTGGATTATGTACGTAAACGAGAGCTTAAAGTAAGTGTAAAACATCCAAGTAATCTGCGTGACTGTTCTGTAGATGATTTTGTGACTCGTGATGTTTTTTATGGCCGCAAAAATAATTTGGCCTAAACTATATTTGACACAATACGAAGTTCGTATTAGATATGTCATGTTATGAAAGTCTTAATTTATCATCACACTAATATTATAAAGGCGAAGAAAGCATTATAAAAACTGAAACATCATTCGGAAATTTGGAAACACAATTTTTTTTTTAACTGACAAGCCAGGTGTTTGACCACAGCTCACCTGATGTTAAGTGACGGTATGGTCCAAGATGGTAAAGAACACCTAGCCTGGAATGGAACTGGCTCTCAAGTGAGGCTGCCGAAACACACCTTGATAGATGCTTGGCGGCAGATTTTCAACTTGAGGGTGGTAGCTAGCCAGCCGAGTACTAGAAAGTACCCTACCACCACGCAAATATATTCAATTAATAATTTTTTTATATTCATAATTCATTTTTCGCGTATATGGGCAGGTACAATAATATTCAATAAAGTTAAAGAGCTATCGGTGGATATTTTGTAAAGCATTTAATATGAAGAGTGACATAAACATTATCGATAGATTTTCCCATCTCTAGTATCTGTTTGTCTCCAACTGGTTCGGTACCTTGGCTACGCTGGCGTCGCGTCGCGACTTTGATATAAGGTCGTGGACACAATTTCTAACATTTTTGAAACTATCTATCAAGCTGATTTTTTTTAAGTAGTAAGATTATATTATTAAAAAAGAACTTTTAAAAGATGTGGTTGGATAAATTATTGTATAACATAACTGCTGTTTAAAAAGCTTGTACTATGGGAACCAGATAATTCTTAGAATACTTATAAATATATTTTGTAAATATATATTTATGATACATACAGAACACTTAGACAAAGACCAAACATCTATGATCATCACACAAAAATGTTAGTCCCGAGTGGGAATGGAACCCACGCCCTTCCGCTCGAAGTAGAACTACTTCGAAATGAGCTGACCTTTAGTAGAAGTTATTATTAAGAGGATAATTATATAATCTCGTAATTATATAATGAAAAGGTAATTAATAATATGTAATAACTAATAATATTAAGCTTTTATCTTTATCTTGTGACATTCAAAATTGAAACTCTTTGAGATTAATTTTGAGATATGGCATCTCAGAAATCATCATCAATAATCAGGTCGTTGCTTAAAACACCAAGAATTTATGAACATTGTGAACACAGCTTTATTCCGAGCTTGTTTTCTTGATAAAGTTAATACTATAAACAGATTTCTGGTTTCGATATAAGACTCATGCCTACGTATTTACGTTTCAGTTCGTTTTCTATATAGATAGAGTCTACACGTTATTTGATATTCATCTTTCTCTCTATACCTTCTACGTTATTGTGAAATCTCTGAAAAGGATTTTGATTGGTTTTTGCAAAAATGGTAAGTTAACATTTTTGTGTATATCTTGAGATTTCTTAGAAAAAGCTTTGATTAAAAAAAAGTACTTACCTCAATATCTGGTTTTATATACAATCTGTAACTGGTTTAAAATACGTAGATCTACGTATTTTTTTACTATGTACCGATTATTTCTTGAGTATTGAGTATAAATATATTAATTTAAAAGGAACAACTGAAATACACATCTGTGGTATTTCGTAAGATTGGCAGATAAAAAATATTCGAAACGTGAAGTATCTATGCTAACGTTATATACTTTAATAATTTGATGGTAGTAATTTCAGTTTTTTTTTTTACATTTTATAGTCCTATCACGGCGCAAGGAATATATATCCCAGTGCGATGCGTTTTAATTGTTGCGTTGTTAATTTTGTTTTCTTTTCTCAGACTACATACACGGATAAGGGCAGTCAACCCGAGAACGGTCGCTTTCTCGCCTTCGACCACTTGACGTTCTGGGTTTCTAACGCAAAACAAGTAAGCATGCTGAACCTTTTATACCTACGGGTCTCTGTAATCTGATCAGAGGGCCAGACAAAGTAACATTCGATATTCGATAACGAGAACTTACACTAATAGAAAAGTTCAAAAATTTACGGGATTGACTTAAACTGCCCACGTGACATATCGACATTTATTGACATAAACTATCGATACGTCACGTGTCCCATACATTTTTGGCTTTTCTATTAGCGTTATCGCTAATCGTATGTTACTTCAGAGCAGGGATTCATCCCACAAAGGAATCGCTACAGATCTGTAGTTCTAGATCGAAAAAAAAGCATGTATCTGATATGAATTTTCAAAGCTCAAAGTCAAAGTCGTCATTTAATTTTGTTTATTATCTGAAACACGCTAAAATTATTATTTAAACTAAAACAATATTAATAATCCATCAGATATCAGCCTAAATAAGCCTAAGCCTAAGATAATTAAAATAAATAATTAATCTAATAGAATACCACAGAAATCTAGTGATTAATATACAAACTTACAATATAAGTATAAAATTATAACTATTAACTTTGTTTATAACTATAATTATTATCCACTTTAATACACAAAAATTATATTATCACAAACAGTAGGGATGCCTCGAGTTTGTGGGAGCTAGTTCTGTTCCAAATTGTGTCAAATTCATGGTATTCGTCATTTCGTTGGATTGCATGGGAAACATGGGAATCTCTACCATTTTGCTTATTTTATTACCTTCTTGTTAGTAATTTTTAATAGTACGGACATAATAATATACAAAAAACATACAATCAGCTAACCTTTTTGGTGACTAAAATCATTTATTCATTTATACATAAATTATTTATTATTATTGTGGACAATATACGTACCATGGCTTTATAAACAGAGCTATTTTGCATTTATATCTAGATTTATAGTATAATCATAAACACGATAGAGAATCTAAAGAAACTAAACAGGTTGAAGCGAACTAATTTCCATAATAAAATTACCACGCCACACGACAGCAGTAGGTACTTGTTATTGAAATGCGATTATGAACAACACAATAACTTGTTCTATAAAGTACGAGAAAACATAAAAACAAAAGAAACATCAGCTACTATCCTTTGGGCAGTAGAATACAAAAAAAAAGCTTAGCTTTAGATATAGAGATTGTAGTTTTACCTAGAGACAACCTAGTCGTTTCTAGTTTGAATTAGTGACCTTTAGCGGTTGTCTACGATAAATAATATAATTGATCGAAGCCTTGTTCTTTCTTTTCGATTTCGTACTCTCTCATTCGTTTACCTACAACTTTTAATGTGATTTCAAATAAGTACGCTGAGGAACAGCCGTAGGACGTCCATTGCTGGACATAGGCCTCCCCCATCGACTTCTATAAAGACTGGTTGGAAGCGGCTTGCATCCAGCATGTTCCTGCGCGGTCTTTATGAGGTCGTCTGTTCACCTACGCTGCGCTTGCCGGTCCGTGGTCTCCACTCCAGAACTTTGCAGCCCCATCGGCCATCAGTTCTGCGTGCTATGTGCCCTGCCCACTGCCACTATAACTTGCTAATCCGCTGGGCTATGTCTGTTACTTTAGTTCGTCTACGGATCATATCAGCGAGAATAACAATAATGAGTTTGAGTTACTGTGAAGTAAAACATTGTGAGGAAACAATGGTGGTAGGGTTTCTAGTACTTGGATAGGTATCGCCTTAAGTTATAAAAAATTGCCAGAAACCTGACGGTGTGTTCCGGCAGCCTCGCTTGAATCAAGTCTAGGCTAGGTGTGGTTATCATCTTCGATCATACCGTCTGGAAGCGCCAAAATATTTTGGACTTCCTGGAGCGGGATGCGTTATGTGCCCGAAGGCTTCTTAGCGTCAATATATTTAGTGGACTGTATTTGTTAATTCGCTAGGCACGCTGATTACACATTAATTAATTTACGAGCGATAACACAGAGGACAAGGAAGAATGGGAGACCACGCACCTTGACCTCGTTCCTCTCGCAAATAGTCCTGGCTGCGCAGCACAGTATGCACTTTGTAATGCACTCCACACACTCGCGGTAGAAGGAATGTTTGATGTTTTAGTTTAGTTTTCGTCTTTCTTTATTCACGTAGTAGTTAATTTATTTTATTTTATGCACACGAGTGACGCCGATGATCGGTCACGTGGCACTTGCTCGTTGATGACTATTATGGCGGTAGTTGGAAATAATAGGAATAGGGAGTGAGAAGGACAGCAACCGCTCATTAACCATGTGTAAGAAAGTAATATGCATTAATTGCGAATCCTACCCTACCTGGCGGTAACACCGTCACTTAACATCAGGTTAGCTGTTGTCTATCAACTATTTAAAAGATGTACTAAATTGTATTGTCAATTTTTTTTTAAATTATTACTATTATTCAGAGAGCCTTTCTCAGAATGGAATATAACGTTATGACAGAAAGAGAGCCGGCGAACAGAATTACTATACAGTGTCAAAATTACGCATAAAAAAATCCACTTTTATGTTACTGACTATCATTTCTTAACTTTTCAGGCAGCCAGTTACTATATAACTCGGTTTGGATTCGAACCTCTTGGCTTCAAGGGTCTCGAGACTGGATCGAGGCAAATTGCATCGCATGCTGTCAAGCTGAACAAGGTAACTACTCTTTGAGTGACTTTTGACTATGTATATTCTTTTTAATTTTGATTATCATTTAGTTAATATGGAAACATAATTATATAGTATATCATATGGTATGGACACGTTTGCCATTAATGGTTTCACTTTAGATATTGTTCAAAAATATATTTACCTAATACTTTAAAAACAATTTTGTGAGTGAAGCCAACAGAAGAATACAGCTGGGCTGAGCGGCGTTCGGAAAATTACGTCGAGTCTTCTCGCCACCCATCCCGCAAAGTCTCAAGACAAAAGTCTTTAACCAGTGCGTTCTAGTCATGACCTACGGAGCCGACAGCTGGAATGATCCACAAGTTCAGTCGTTCAGCGAGCTATGAGAGAGCTATGCTCGGCATTTCTCTAAGGGATCGTATCCGGAACGAAGTAATTCGCCAGAGAACTTAAGTCACAGACAAAGCTCAGCGTAATTAGCAAGCTAAAGTGGCAATGGGCTGGACATATCTGTCTCAAGACCGATAACCGCTGGGGTAGACGTGTTATAGAGTGGAGACCGCAAATTGGCAAGCGTAGTGTAGGACGTAGACTCGATGGAGTGACGATATACGTGGGACAGCTGGCGGTGGATGGAAGGAAAAAGCTGAGGATCGGGCTGAGTGGCGTGTGTTGGGAGAGGCCTATGGTCAGGCCAGTGGACTACAAAAGGCTGATGATGATGATGATGATGGACACATAATAGCTAAATTTAATCAAATAGTTGTGTGTACCGCTCCAAAGGTCATGGGCAAGCGTCATCTTTTACGATCAGGAGAGTGTCTCGTTATCTCATTACCTTTATATAGAAAAAAAATAATGTTTCGTATACCTATTACAGTTGATTTTAAACCAAATTCCACAGATTGTGTTCGTGTTCCAAGCTCAATATGAGCCCGAAGAAACAGACTTCACTAACGAGGTAGCATACCACGGAGATTTCGTGAAAGATGTGGCGTTTACCGTCGAAAATCTTGACTACATCCTAGAGTATGCTAGGAAGCAGGGTGCCAAGGTGGTCAAGGATCTCTGGGAGGAGAAAGACGAGCACGGAGTCGTCAGGATGGCCACTTTGAAGACGGTTAGATTATAAATATTTTATTAGATTTAATCGTAGGTCTTAAAAGTCTACAATTAATAACATAATTCTAATTGTGGTGGCGACCCAGAAAAATGCTACATAATTATGGTTATGTCATTAACAATTCGCATAGCTACTAAATCAAAATTTATAAATGTTTGTTTTTAATTTCTGCAAGACACGACTCATTTCCAATCGTCTGTTTCTTTTTAAGAACGAAAGTTAAAAATTTTGGCCGTCCCCATATAGATACGCTATTTGACAAGAAATTAAAATTTGGTTAATACTGCTCCTTGATATCTAGTTTACCTCAAAAATGTTCTTTTAAAAAAAAAGCAAATATTTATTGTGATTTAAAAAACCAATAAAAAAATCTGCAAATAGACCTGGACTGCCATGGCGTTTGAATGACGTCACACCGTGTGAAAAAATCATAATTATCTATAGATGGTATTGTTCTACGAAAAAGTCAATAATAAAAGAGGAGTGACGTCATACTCTCTACTTGGTTTTCACGGTCACGTGGCTGAATGCTAAATTTATTACCCTAAAATAATTATAATCTTTATCTTTCACTCGTATAGTAAATAGTTTTTTTTTAATTATTTTTTTTTAATTTATTTGCTATCAATTTAGGAAACATTAAAATGAACCCATTGGCTCCGAACTAGTGTACACTATATTTCGGAAGCCAATGGCTTCTCCCGATGTCTATTAAAGCACAAAACGCCAGAGGCAGACTTAAAACTAAACAATATTTTATACAATAACATAAAAATTAACCTATATGTACCTATATATAAGTTATCATCATGCTTAATCATTAGAAACTCTAATTTATCCATTTTATTCTCTTTTATTCTGTGAAACATTAACAAACTAAGTACTCGTTAAGGCACGTGTTTTTCAAACCTACCTACTTAGATATTCAATGCTCTTCACCAGTATGGAGACAACACTCATACTCTGGTGGATAGAACGAAGTACACCGGGCCTTTCCTACCGGGCTACCAGCTTCTGAACGCGGATTCTATCAACAAATACCTGTAAGTAACTTAGCTGTCCTTCATTTAATAATTTATTAGATTGAAAACAAATATACGTATAATAAAACCCCACAATTTTTATACATAAACACTCGAAAAAACACAAGTTTAGAAAAATTAATACAATACGGCAACATATTTTTCCGGGTTCCCGCCAAAAATTATTTATATCCTCTTTGGCAAACAGAACATTTTATTTAACTTTAGGAATGTTTGTTTCATCGATTTGTACGCAAATTAATTTTAGTGTACCTAATGGGTGAAGTTTCGGCAGCTTAGTTGGGAGACCGCCTTGATGCTAATCTGGAGGTCCTGGGCCTCGAATCCTGTATGCACGCCTCATGTGCGTATTACCGATGAAGCAAACGGTAAAGGAAAACATCGTGAGGAAATAGAAATGTCCGAAAGTTATTTAAAAAAAGCTCTCGAAGATGTGTGAAGTCTGCTAACCCGTACTTGGCTAGCATGGTAGACTATGGTCTTACCATTTTTACAATAAGAAGAGGACCGCGCTCAGCAGTGAGACAGTTTAACAAAAAAACAGGACTGATTCAGAATGGGAAAAGTAGACTAGGTTAGACTGTAAAATCTACCTTCGAAGGACGATTGATCTATTCTTCACCACGCTGTCTCCGGAGTAAAGATCTTCTTTTCTTCCAGGCCTAAAATTGAAATTAACTTTGTGGACCACGTGGTCGGTAATCAACCTGACAGCGAGATGGAAACTGCAGCGTCGTGGTACGAACGCTGTCTGCAATTCCACAGGTTAGTTATTGCACAAGCACTGTATCTGTTCTCAACGTTACCTACTGCTTAGGGGTATCATCAACATCTTGAATCATCATATCATCAAAATGACGCAAGTTTCAATGAATAATAGAGATTTCACTTACGCCATTAAAATATTAACTAGGAACATCATGCAAGTTTCCCTAAATTCCTTATGTTTTTCTTAAACGATATACCGATGAAGCGAAATTATTTAGTATATGTATTTATGTAGCTCAATGATTAGGGTTCGAATCTACAATCAATATCGGTTTGAGACGTTTTAACCCAGCTGAGCTATCACTTTCCAATAGAACAACAGGAGATTCATTAACCGGCCTATTACAACCCATCCCTGGACATATCCCACCCTGCGATCTTCGTCTTTTCAGTTCTAATCGCGCTTCGTGCCTAAGTACCTATATATAGTCACTCTGCCGAGTTTCAGGACGATACGTTGTCTCTCCAAAGTCTCCAATGTTTGAGCAGTATCTGTATTGACGTAATAAAACGTGTCAAAACTATCGTTGACGTGTGTAAAGACTTGAGTATTCTTTCCAGATTCTGGTCAGTAGACGACAAGCAAGTTTGCACGGAGTATTCTGCTCTGCGATCCATCGTGATGGCTAACTGGGAGGAGACAGTGAAAGTTCCGATTAACGAACCTGCGCCTGGGAAGAGGAAGTCGCAGATTCAGGAGTACGTGGAATACCATGGCGGTGCTGGGGTTCAGCATATCGCGATTAACACCGAGGATATTATTACAGCGGTGAGTGGCCAATTGGCATAGGAACATAGGTACTCGTAAACTAAACTAGTGAGTATTTGTATTTATTACTATTTGATGCGGTGACTTTTTTGTTGTTTTGGTCAACAAAATCAAAAGGTCATCAATCAAGTCAAATTAAAAAATATTATAACACAAAATACTCTTAAAAAAAAGTGCCTTATAGCAGTTAAGTATGTCCAGTGTTAGCAAAAATTTGTTATGACTGTTTATTTGTATTTTCAAATTTATTTCAGATTGAAAACCTTCGCGCCCGTGGCGTAGAATTCTTGAGCATACCTTCAAAGTACTACAAATTGATTAGAGAGCAGCTTCAGCACAGTAAAGTAAGAGTTGCGGAGAGTATCGACGTCCTGGAACGTCTAAACATTCTGATCGACTACGACGACGATGGCTACCTTCTTCAGATCTTCACCAAGAATACGCAAGACAGGCCGACGCTGTTCGTTGAAGTTATTCAGAGGAGAAATCATAATGTGAGTACCTATTGACTTTTTTATGGTTTATGTCTCTTGTAGATCAAGAGCAAGCTATATTGTTCTCTTAGCCATAGTTTCATTCAGATGATATAATTTTTCATACTTGCATGCACATACCACAAAATACTTATATATAAATAAATTCTGTTAGCTAATTCAACTTGGCACTTGCCAGTACCTACAACACGCTAGTTTATAAATCTTTTTACTCTTGCTTAGTAACAGGTAATGAAACACACAAAACGCTCTTGTGATGATAGCAAATCTCTAATTGTTCACATGTGTTGTCTTTAAACACAATAAAAAAATATCAACTAAAAAAAGCAACAGTGTAACAATTGGCAGCCTTATCGCTAAAAGTGATCTTTTCCAGGCAACCTTAGGCCTAAGTTAAGGCTATGAATAATGCGGCAGTGTCCTGAACTTTGAGTAGAAACAGTTTAGATGTAACCATTTTGTGACGTCAAACGGATATATTTAATTAGCATTTAAAACGTAAATTTACGTTAAAATTAAAAACATCAAGTTTAATATGGTAAGGTAAACACTGTCTAGACTAACTACGACTAGACAAACATTGCGGACGCCTTTGACTCGTTAGAGTGACGATATACAGAGTTGGCAGAGGATGGAAGCAAAAGTCCGGAGATTGCGTGTCTAGATTCGCATCAGTCTTGTTTATATAAACTGTCCCACTACTGGGTGTAGCCACACAGCCTCTTCTCATTGTGAGGAGGGTAAGGCCATAGTCCACCACGCTAGCCAAATGCGGGTTGGCGGACTTCACACGAGACGAGAACTTTTTTAATAACTATCAAGCATTTAGGTTCCCTCGCGTTTTTTTTTATGGCTGACTGGCTAGGTTTTTTACCACAGCTCACCTGATGTTAAGTGACGGGTTGGTCGAAGATGGTAATGCTCACCTAGCCTGGAATAGAACTGGCTTTCAAGTGAGGCTGCCGGAACACACCGTTATATGCTTGGCGGCAGAATTTCAATTTGTGGTAGCTAGCCAGCCGAGTACTAGAAAGTACCCTACCACCACGCTATGGTTTCCTCACGATGATATTCCTTCACCGTCAGCTCAAGCTCATTGTTGGGGTTTGAACCCACGCCCTTCGGCATGCGAACCGACCGCGCTAACCACTGAGCTATCATCGCTACAAATTCCTTCACCGTTTAAATCACCAGCAATATACACATAGCTTAGAAAAGAGACGAGGTATGTGCCGTGGGATTCAAAGTTTTAAACCTAAAATTGGAAGCCAGGTCTCCCAACTTGATAGCCTGATTATAATC